>OZ036000.1:11187490-11400298 GCA_964035015.1 Corallium rubrum | reverse complement strand
TTTTTGTACCCCAGAATTTTTTACCTTGGAACTGTTCTACCATGAAGTTTTTGTAACCTGCGATTTTTGTACTTTGGATTTTTTTATCCCGGAGTTTCTTATCTGGGGATTTGTTACCTAGGAGATTTTACATTATAAGGATTTTTACCCTGGATTTTTTACCGAGAGCTTTTTACCCTGGTAGTTTTATTACCCTAAATATTTCTCTTGCAAGTTTTTATTTATTATAAGGTTTAAGGTTTATTTATTATTAAGGTTTTTAGCTCCTAGTTTTTGCCCATGAGTATTTGACCCAGTTTAGTATGAAAGAAACTTGATACTGATTTACAAAGTATACTGTTTTACTCTTTTCTTTGCAGCTTCGTATGAAGACAATGCCAATAACTCTGTATAAACTTTTAGTTGGGCTGGAGATTCCACAGTATTTATGAATCTGCTGGCTCAAGTGTAATAAGAGATAGTAATTTCAAGATTTTTAATCCCTTCGTGAAAAATGTTGTTCCAAATATCAAAACACAGCAGCTTTTCACGTCTCTGCTCTGGGAAACAACCACTGACCTAACTGGACTGCGGACCTCCGAGCCGTATCCGAGGTGCTCGATATAGATCACTGACCTCTATATAACTGAACTGAGCGTGCCCTACGAAAAAATGGCCCAAATACACGCCATCAGGCGCCATCTTATCAGGTCTTAGCCGCGAAATTGACCAATCATAAGGCAGCTTTTGGCTAACCGTGTCTTATGAGATTAAAAAGGGCATGGGACCAAATTTACAAAAAAAAAAGAGCTAAGAGTTGACAAACATTTTGAAAGCCAAAAACCCTTGTCGGTAAGCAAAAAGTGCAACTAAACCAAACATATTTACAGGTTTCTTTTTAAAGGATAATTCTGAATGGTTTTATGTTGTATCTGTATGTTTCTTGAGTTTCTTTGTGTTTGGGAAGATGTTTTAACTGGCCATTTTGAGCTTGCTTCATTCGACAGCAAACACAGCAAAGAAAAAATCTTGGAATTTTCCACGGAACCTTTGTTTTACGCCATAATTTACATGTATTTGAATGTCTTTGAACTTTTTACTTTAAAACAGAGTTAAATTTCTGTGTAAACGTCTTTCTCAAAGCATTTTTTTGCTTCAAAAGCGTTATCAGCGTGAGTCGTCAACACTTCGGGCTACTTTACGCCGTCGGAAGACCTAACAAGATGGCGCCGTTCAATTGGGGACACTTCATGTAATACAAAAGTATCGAGGACCCGCAGTGCAATTACTCCGAGCCGTATCCGAGGTGCTCGATATAGATGGCAAAAGGCCTGAAACCAAGAAGTTTTATTCAGGCTTTCTTCATTTGCCACCCAGATTTTCCAAGATGACGGCGTATATGATAGATCATTTCAGAATTACGTTTTAGTTGCTGCAAACCCAACACCAGAGTGTATATAGCCTACACACGTCAAAATCTAACAGCTTGTCAACAAAATAGGTTTACAAACGGCTTGTAACATGTCTGTGAACAAGTCGTAACAATGGCATCGTGAAGATGCTTCAAGATTGCTGTTGTCAACCTTATTGCAACTTGTTACAAACTATGCCGCAACAAGTTGTTGGAACAACCTACGACAGACTTGTTGATCACAACAGCTTGTTACAAGCAATGCCACAGCAAGTCGTTATAGAACAACCTACGACAGACTTGTTGATCACAACAACTTGTTACAAACAATACCACAACAAGTTGTTAGACCAACCTACGACAGGCTTGTTGATCACAACAACTCGTTACAAACAATGCTCAGCAAGTGGTTGGAACGATCTGCGACAGACTTGTTGATACAACAGCTTATTACATACAATGCCCATAGCAAGTTGTCAAACAACCTGCGACAGGCTTGTTGATCACACCAACTTGTTACAAACAATGTCACAGCAAGTTGTTAGAACAACCTGGGACAGACTCTGAGACTTCTTGATCACAACAACGTGTTACAAACAATGCCACAACAAGCTGTGGAAACAACCTACGACAAGACGTGTTGATCACAACAGCTTGTTACAAACATTGCCCAGCAAGTTGTTGGAACCATCTGTGACTGACTTGTTGATCACAACAACTTGCTACGGACAATGCTGCAGCAACCTGTGAAAGACTCTGAAACTTGTTGATCACAACAGCTTGTTACAAACAATGCCACAACAAGTTGTTGGAACAACCTACGACAAGAAGTGTTGATCACAACAGCTTGTTACAAACTATGCCACAGCAAGTTGTTGGAACAACCTGCGACAAGACTTGTTCATCACAACAGCTTGTTACAAAAAATGCCACAACAAGTTGTGGGAACAACCTACGACAAGACGTGTTGATCACAACAGCTTATTACAAACAATACTACAGCAAGTTGTTGGAACAACCTGCAACAGACTTGTTGATCACAACATCTTGCTACGAACAATGCTGAAGCAAATCGTTGGAACAACCTGCCACAGGCTTGTAATGACAACAACTTGTTATGCACTTATGAACAACTTGATGCAGGGTTGTCTCCAGCTAGCTATATTTCTGATCTCTGTTTCCTCAAACCGCCTATACATGTAGCTCGAAGATGTCGACTTATATATATTCTCATGGCAGGAATATTATCTTAATGTCTATTCTGCTTACTCGTGAACTAGTGTTCTTAAAGTGGCTATGAAATGAAAAATTTATTTAGAAATAGATTCTTTGATTTAAGAGTAGTTATGCGACTATAAAGAGTGGCGTTTACATCTCTTCGAAGTTCTTTGGATTGAAGCGGAGAAAGCTTTACTTAAAAGGATAAATAATGTTTAAAATAAGTTTAATTTTACTAAAGTTGCTTTTACACACATTTAAAAAATGTATTGGCGACTATAAAAATTTTAAAAAATAACGGCGACAAACTGAAAAGATCTTTCCGACGAAGCTAGTTTTTATAGTTGCCAATACATTTTTCAGTGTATCGAAGAGTTGTAAATTGATATTCTTCATTATTTTAAAAGTACTTTCGATTAAGATGAATTTGATTTTTGCTTCATAGACACGTTAAAACTCGAACGTAAAATTTATTGTACACCGTGTAATATTCTTTTTTGTATTATGAAAGTAGTGTACATCGTCCTGCAGTAAAATTGGCCATAGTGATGTATCCACGATATTCATCGGACTTATAGAAAATTGTAAATTTCATATAGTGATTGTGAAAATATTTAAATATTGAGGCATCTCATAATACAGAAGAGCATTTTCTGAAGTGTTGACTGAACTTTGGACTGAGGTTTGGACTAGCGTTTAGATTGGACTTTGAGCTGGTACTGGACTTTAGACTGGGGTTTAGATTGGACTTTGGACTGGACTTTAGATTGGACTTTAGACTGGACTTTAGACTGGACTTTGGACTAGACTCTGAACTTGACTTTGGATTAGACATTGGGCTGGATTTTGGACTGGACTTTGGACTGGACTTTGGATTGGACTTTAAACAAGGTTTTAGATTGGACTTTGGACTGATCTGGACTTTGGACTGGGGTTTATATTAGACTTTAGACTGGACTTTGGACTGGACCTTGGACTGGACTTAGAGTTAGGAAACAAAAAATCATGTCTTGGGATCCAAAGTCCAGTCTAAAGTTCAGTCCAGGTTTACAATAAAAACTAAATGTGAATAGACTTTGGGTCAAAATTGTTGCACGGGCCTATGGTACAGTGACTAGCTTCCTCGCTAGCCTCCGTCGCAAACGTTTTGCCATCCCCCTCCCTCATTTCCACAATTTTGCCTCTATTCGGTGACGTGGCTTGCAGGCATAGGAATGCCTGCAGGCAAGGTGAGTCGGGCATATTCAGGCCAGGGGCCGAGTACGCCGCTTGTTCTGAGACTTGTAAAAGCTGCGAAACGAAAGCAGGTGCTTCAGTTGATTTCTTTTGTTAATGTAAGTACGTTTAGTTAATTATAAAGCTGTTGGTTTGAATTATCATTTATTCTCTGCTTTTGAATCATATTTGTACTCGATATTTCAAGACTTACTCAACCCTATTCATGCAAATCAGCAAATGTATATAGTTCCGGTTTGTATGTAAGTTTATACATTGTGCAAGACTTGCTATTTTATTATACGGCTAGATTTTCCAGGATTTTTTAGCTTTTAATGTCGAAGACTAGTCTAAAAGAGTAGAATTAATGGTCTATTTGCTTTTGGTGAGTATTAGCTAGAAGGAGTTCTTGTTGGTAGTCGTTTTATTATTAGAGTGGAACGCTATATCAAAATGCACTTTCGTACCTAACTTAAGGGCTCAACTTTGTTTGTAGTGTAGTAAGCTTGTGTTTAACATAGTTAGGTTTTATTGGAGATGCTAAGGTCTACATCTACTTCTTTAAATTAGGGCAGTCTCTTGCTCGCATGCGGACAATGGCAAACGAAGAAACCTGAGCCAAATATTGGCATTATTAGGCAGACATTTGAAGTGGTTCTTGGAAATCACAAAATATTAAAGGTCCCATGATTACTTCCCGAGACCCGCCAGGGTCTTGAGTTTGGGGGGACAAGAACCTCGGTCTCCTAAGGAGAGTTGGGGGGCATGCCCCCTAGAAAATTTTGGATTTCTAGCGTCTCTGAAACACTATTTCCTGCATTTTGAGGCAAGTATTTAAGAGTAATCCAAAAGCCATAAATTACATTATTTTGTTGAAATCAAACCAGAACATAGAATGATACATGTCAGAATATCTTTAGATTTATTTATAAACAAGATGTCGTAAAGTAGCATATGCATGCCTGCTAAATATATAACACATTACTAGTCTACCGCTCTACCTGTTGAGCTATCGAGCCACACAGGGATTGGAGATGAGTTCTATCCAACTTAAGTGCACGAGATATTCTTGTGACAACTTAATGCTTATCCGTGAGGATGTGGAGTGTTTCAATTCTAATTCAGAATCATCCTCAGAGACATGAGAAAAATTTTTCCCACTCGAGTCAGCCGAAAAAATTTTCAGTTGACTTTAGCAGTGTAAGACATCATGAAAAAATTTTCTCATGTCTCTGAGGATGATTCTGAATTACTAGTTTACTTACTTGGCTTTAAAACAATGTACCCCCCCCCCCCCCTACAAGTTTCTCAATGGATTTAAACTTTTCACAAGAACGGTCTTGGAGACCATTGGGGTGTGACTGCCCCACTCCCCCTTGGCTATGCCACTGCTTCAAAGCATCTATAGACCTTATTCCAAAATGGCAGACACATTTGATTGGTTTTTGATTATCTTTGATTATCAGTCAAACACCAATTCAATTCAAAGCAGGAAGTTGTTCAACAAATTTCATCAAATGAACTGGTCAGGTCATGGATTGTAAAAGGACCGGATAGGAAACTAATAGTCATGTGGGGTGTTTTGAGCCTTTTGGTTGGTTAATCACATTCACTCAGTTTACAACAATACAGTAGTTGAAACCTAGTTGCAAATTGTGATGTTACGAATGGCATGAGTATGCTTGTTTCACTGAGGTTTTTAAGTGAACTTTTCTTCAAATTCTTCATATTCTCACATTCAGATGACGTATGTTGATGTTTCAAATGATTTTATCGCCTTACAAACCTGCCTAAGCCACAATCATGTGTTCGATGTAGACGTTGATGATCTTTGTTTTGATGTTTCCTGTGTTGTTTTGAAGAAACTGGCATCCTAAAATAGTACTTTGTTTTGCTTGGAATTTGTATGTACATATACTGGAGGTTTTTTAAGCTTGTCAATTTTAACCGGGTTGTTATGCTCACACATAGTTTAACACTACTCTGGCTTAAAAAAGTTTTTTGAAACATTGGGTCATGAACAGTAACTTTTTAAGCTACCTTCAAAAAACTCTCGCCACCATGACTGTAAGTTGAAATTTCAACATTGGACAAGACTAAAGGCTAATTCTAATACTGTATTGACATTTTATTTGAGATTTGAGACTTAAACAGTGGTTAGTTTTAGCAAGTTGAGGCAGGAAATTGACTGAGGCTTCTCCTTTTAATGAGTAAAATTGTCTGGCATCAGAAATTATAGTACAATTGTTTGGCAGAAATAATAAAAGACAGGTTGTTTTTGGCCATGGGTTAATAACCAATTCCCTGAATTTCTGTTTTCACTGTTTTTTTTATATTAGGATTAAACATGGCTGAAAGCTTGGAAAGTGACCAAGCCAAACTTGCACTGCAAGAAAAACTGAATGAATTTGATCATGAAACTCTGCAGCAACTACTGCAGACAGCAATTGCAAATAAATCGAAGGAATCAGATGAACAAGCTGAACTTGGCAATCCCACTAAAGACATCACACATGCTGGGAATCAGTCTAACATGGAAAACGACAATCTAGAAGACAAAGAGTTACTTGAAAATGAAACCAAGGAAGAAGTTCTGGTAGCTTCCTTTGCTTCTGATGCTGTTCATAAAACTGAGGGGGTTGGGGATGAGTTAGCAAGCAAACATGCTGGGTTTGAGGATGAACCAAAGATTGAGCATGTTATTTCACAAGATGTCACACCGGAGACTAAGGGAGAAAAATCTACAGCTGAAGGAGGTCTCTCTTTTACTGGTCACCAGGTTGAAACAGGTACAGGTTCAAACGTTGTCTATGACCAGTTTCTCTTGGGAGAAGGGCCGGGTAGAAAGTGAAAATTGTCCTAGTAGACTAACAAGTTGTTATTTTTGTTGTTGTTGTTGTTGTTGTTGGTAATGGTTGTGTTGTTGGTGGTGATAGAGTTGTTGTTGGTGGAGGTGCTAGAGTTGATGGTGGTGGAAGTACTGGAGTTGGTGGTGGTGGTGATGGAGTTGTTGGTGGTGGAATTTGTGGTGGAGTTGGTGGTGGTGGTGGTGATGGAGTTGTTGTTGTTGTTGTTGGTGGTGGTGGTGGTGGTGGAGTTGATGGTAGTGGTGGAGTTGATGGTAGTGGTGGAGTTGATGGTGATGGTGGTGGTGGAGTTGATGGTAGTGGTGGAGTTGATGGTAGTGGTGGAGTTGATGATGGTAGTGGTGGAGTTGATGATGGTAGTGGTGGAGTTGATGGTGGTGATGGAGTTGGTGGTAGTGGTGGAGTTGGTGGTGGTGATGGAGTTGGTGGTGGTGATGGAGTTGGTGGTGGTGGAGTTGATGGTAGTGGTGGAGTTGATGGTAGTGGTGGAGTTGATGGTGGTAATGGAGTTGGTGGTAGTGGTGGTGGTGGAGGTGGTGATGGAGTTGGTTGAATTAGTGGTGGTGGTGTTGGAGGTGGTGGTGGTGGTTGTGATGGAGTTGGTGGTGGTGGTATTGATGGTGGTAGTGTTGGTGGTGGTGGTGTTGATGATGGTAGGTAGTGTTGATGGTGATGGTGTTGATGGTGATGTTGGTGATATAGGTAGTGTCGTTGGTGTTCTTGGTTTTGTTTTCTACTTAATATATTTTTATCACTTTGTTTGTTTTCTTGTTATGGTCATACATGTTTATAGAATTATCTCCAAAGAATGAAAGCCAGTCACCTGTGTCCCACTCACCAACTACCTTAACTGGCAATATGGAAGCACTGAAGATACACCAAACTACTCACAATGAACAGCAATCTGATTTCTCAGGTCCTGTCCTCATCCCATACAAACAGCCATTCATAAATGTTAAGTCTGCAGTTCCACCTATTGTCTTACCATTGTCGAAGATTGGACCATATTTGCCTGAAGGTGTTGCCATTACAGATACAGACACTCCAATACCATTGCCTTTTAAACCAATGCTGATGATTAAAGGCCAGACCGCTGCAATTGTATTTGAGCTTGTGTCAAGTGAGCCTGACAAGAATGAAAGTGATCATGGTGAGCCTTTTGGTAAGGATTGTTCGACAGTGAGAGCAAGCCTTTGACCCTTTGATGCAGGGGTGGCACTAGAGGGGGGCTACAGCCCCCTGTTGGGAACCCTAACCCCCCCCCCCTGCCATCAGGGAAATTTGCTGATTTGTCAGGGAATGATCTGGACAACAAATCGTATTTTTATTAATTGGCAAAGAACTTTTTAATGCGCTCAAAACTGATTTCTACTGATCATATCTACTGTACATTCATAATTATTAAATCTTTTTATCTTTTGATATGTTTCTCAACCCCCACATGTACTTAAAAAGTTTGTTGACTGTATGAGCTACACAATAGTGCGAGAGAATAAAATAAAAATAAAATAAAGAGATTTTGAGGGATACGCCAAAAAGAAAATGTTGGTTGAACAAAAACAAATTTTGCATCAATAGATTATATACTGTATAAATATGGCGGATTCAACATTTTTGTAGCATACCTGCCATCGTAATTATGATTTTTTTATCGTTTGATATGTTTCTCAACCCCCAAATGCTTATAAAAAGTTTGTTGATTCTTTAAGCTACACAATAATGCTAAAATAAGAAGACTTTGAGTGGTATGCCAAAAAATTCTAGGGTTTGAGCACTTTTAACCGAAAATACGTGACATAGAAAAAATTCTCCTCTTAATAGTAAAATAAAACTGTAGAAACACAGAATAAGGTAACTCATCATCACTCTCGTGCGTGCAGGCATGCGCGGAGGAGCTCCTCGAAAAATCGTGTTTTTTGACGTCGTCGTCAACGTACGCAACGAAATCCGCGCGTCAACGATCTTCCATGTGTTACTTCAATGGAGCGTAAACTGGAACTGATGTACGTGTCTCAACTCTGGAAACTACAAAACCTCCCGTTGACCCTGTTGGCCTTTCTACTTGTTTTCCTGCCCAATATTTCTGCAGCAACGAACTCCTTCAAAAGTAACTACTGATGAATCTACCGATAACTATTCATGCCGAAACACTTCTCCGCTACCTGTTTTTGTTACCCATCTACGTCTTAACGTCAAGTGACTTGAAGTAAAGTAAAGTTATTATTCGTGGGTTATTAATTTAAATAACCTGGAAAAAATTTCTGAAACTAAATAGTCTGGACATATTATGCCTTGAAATCCTTCAGTCTACGATACCGATAAATTTCAAACGAATTTATGTAGTTGGTCTATTTCTGGGTTTTTTATATTTATGTATTTTAATTCCTACGGGGGAGCGCCTCGCATGGGTCCTCGAGTCCCGTTCGCGCTCTTCCCGTTTGGATATCTTCATATACATTGTAAAGTATCCAATAATTAAGTTGTTTTAAAAAGAATGTTGTGTTGAAGCCAACAGTGATAATTACAACACACAAAATTCCATTTTCTGTCTTCAAAATTGGAAAAAAATGGCAAAAGTTAATCAACCACACTAGGTATTCAATAGATTTTCCTTTATTGATACCTGGAAAATAGATGATGCATAGCTTGTCGGTTATTGCGATAATTCCACGCTGAGAAGACGGGGAAAAGCATTCTGGACTTTCAAATCTTGAAATGTTTTTGGGGTGAGAATGCCTTCCACACCCTCACTGATCTCAAATATTAGTATCAACCAACTACTAGCCCCCTACTAGAGGTTTTCACCTGACAAGTAAAATTGTCTGAGTAAAATAATGAAGGGACTCGTTTTTGCTGACTCCTTAGGAGTCAGACTCAGTTAACTTGTTAATTTGTTGTTTGGTGATCAAATAAGATTTTTACTTAGTAGGCATGAAACCTACTCGCACATGTTTGCTAGTGGTCATAAAAGTTACAATTGTAATTTCAGGATTGGAAAGATGTGGAGAATGTGGAAAGATTATTAGTATGGATAACAATGCTTTTTCTGACAGTATTGAAAGCAACTTGATTTCTAATGGTGATGAGGTATGCAAAGATCTTAATTGGACAAGTTCCAGATTCAGGGGTTGGTCTGATGATGGGTCATGACCCTCATTTGGGGATGACCCTCATTTGGGGATGACCCTCATTTGGGGATGACCCTCATTTGGGGATGACCCTGGTTTGGGGATGACCCTGGTTTGGGGATGACCCTCGTTTGGGGATGTCCCTCGTTTGGGGATGACCCTCGTTTGGGGATGACCCTGGTTTGGGGATGACCCTGGTTTGGAGATGACCCTCATTTGGGGATGACCCTCGTTTGGGGAAGACCCTCGTTTGGGGAAGACCCTCGTTTGGGGATGACCCTCGTTTGGGGATGACCCTCGTTTGGGGAAGACCCTCGTTTGGGGATGACCCTCATTTGGGGAAGACCCTCGTTTGGGGATGGCCCTCGTTTGAGGATGACCCTCGTTTGAGGATGACCCTCGTTTGAGGATGACCCTGGTTTGGGGATGACCCTGGTTTGGGGATGACCCTGGTTTGGGGATGACCCTCGTTTGGGGATGGCCCTCGTTTGAGGATGACCCTCGTTTGGGGATGGCCCTCGTTTGAGGATGACCCTCGTTTGAGGATGACCCTCATTTGGGGATGACCCTGGTTTGGGGATGACCCTCATTTGGGGATGACCCTCGTTTGGGGATGACCCTCGTTTGGGGATGACCCTCGTTTGGGGACACAATACAGAATAGGGCCACTTAAACGGAGAAAATAAGTCGCCACTTAAGACGCGTCCTATTTAAGTCGCGAACACACTCCTATAAACGGTCTATTTCTAGTTAAGTCGTGACTTATTTTGGACTAGCTTTCAACCTTGTACTTATTTTAGTCGTGACTTACTTTGGTCACGAATAAATTGACCATTTATACGGGCCTATACGAGTTTGTTCGCAATAAAGGGTATTGTCAATAAAATATTTTGGTTTTGGAAATATTTCGACCAAAGCAGCGTGCTGTCCGCCATCTTGTTGTAATATTGGGTCTAATTAACTAGGAAATTGGTGACGTCACAACCAGGGTAAACCTGATGAAACTACTCCGTGGGTGACCAAATTTCCACGGAAGGCTTTTTAAATGTTGTGGGTCAATTTAAAATGGAAATAGCGGAACAAAAAATCGACTTTCTGCTCATAATGTCATAAGGTTGGCAAGATAAAAATTTCACTTTACCCTGGTTATGCCATCACATGCATAATTTTGCATATCGAAAATAATTCCAAGATGGCGGACAGCACGCTGTCTTTCGTCAAAATATTTCCAAAACCAAAACAGATACGGAAAAATTGTAAAAGGTCTTCTTATACCATTTGACGAGTTCTTTCAAATGAGACAAACTTAATTTTTATTGCCAATACCCTTTAAATAGGACGCGTCTTACAGTTGATTTCACATTACTTTACCGCCGTGTGTTGCGAACTTCGTTGGGAAGTTCAGATATTCGTTCGGAAGTTCAGAATTACGTTGCCAAAGTTGAAAATTATCCAATGAAATTGTGAGCTTTGATTCAAAACTCATTCTGATTGGATAATTTTCAATCTTAGCAACGTAATTCCGAACTTCCGAACGAATATCTGAATTTCCCAGCGAACTTCGCAACACACGGCGGTAAAGTAATGTGAAATCAACTGTAATTAAGTCGCGACTTATTTTCTCCTGTCCCTAATGTGAACGTTGCCACAATACAGCTATTTAAACGGGAAAAATAAGTTGCGACTTAATTAAAACGCGTCTTATTTAAGTCACGAACTACTCGTATAAATGGTCAATTTGTTCGTGATCAAAGTAAGTCGCGACTAAAAACGTAAGTGGCGACAATGGCTGAGTATTGTAGAACAATGCCTGTTCAAAGTAGCACCTCTCTCCTCTGCAGAGGCTCTAGCTCTTGGGGAGGCGAAGGCGTGCGAGCAAAGGTGGGAGTGGGCCGACGAAGGTCGCGTCTTTTCCCTGCGCCCGCACGCCTTCGCTGGCCCCAAGTATCCGCGGAGGAGAGAGAAATAGCACCATGACTAGTCCAAGCCTGATTACAACTAACTTCTTTGCCAGGTCAATGTAGATGTTTCCAAACAGACTGCATCAGTTTATCGCAAGCAAGGTCTACAGCATTCATTGGGTGATCAACAGCAACCACAGCAGGAAGAAAAACAACAACAACTTCAACAGCAACTTCAACAACAACAACAACAACAACAACAACAACAACAACAACAGCAGCAACAACAACAACAACAACAACAACAACAACAACAACAACAACAACAACAACAACAACAACAACAACAACAACAACAACAACAACAACAACAACAACAGCAACCATATGGCTTTTCACAACCCCAATATCAACAACAACAACAACAACAGTTGCAGCAAGAACAAGTTTCCTATTCTCAACAACAACAACAACCACTACCACGACAGCAACAACAACAACAACAACCACAACCACAAGGCCCTTCATCAATGTTATCTCAACCATCTGTGGCTTCAAACTTTGAAGGATCAGGAAGGTTCTTGCCAGAAAATACAGTCTCAAATAGTCAGCCTGGATCAACGAAAACAACTCGTTTGGTAGGTGCAGAAATACCACAGATTGTAAATGATTATAGGAATACTGTATCAGTAAATGTTTGTTGATGACGATCATCTAGATTTAGTAGACATGCTACTAACAGTCTTTCTTGAGACTACACTGCGTAGTCTTAAGAAAGATAGCTGTTACTAGCACCAGTAGCACGGGTTGACTGACGTGAAGTAAATAGTTTAAACTTGGGAGTATTAGTAAACGTTTGTTGAAGTTGACTGTCTAGATTAGTTTGAGAAAGAGGGTCCCCGAATCGCGTTCGATATTTGCTACTCTTCCCGCGTCCCGACAAGTCTGGTTAGCTGCTCCAATCATTACCAACGTCTTCGTTATTTAGAAATCCCGAATCCCGTTCTTCGATTTCCTTATTTCTGGAATCACGACAGCAAAGTTTTTAGTTCCCGTTTCCCGTCATTTTTTTGAAATCCCTAATCTCGTCCATTTTTTCTCTTCTATCCCGTTTCTCGTTATCATTATAATTCTTTTTGCAAAACAAAGAAAATAAATAAGTTTTGGTCCCAAGAGTAATCTCAACACTGTCCTCGTTCTTCATGCAACGCCACTTCAACGGAGCATTTTCACGTCTTCAGGACAACGTCAACGACCAAAAGATGCGAATTCCCATAGGTTAAAGATTGTGTACCAACATGGCCGCCATTTCATTGTTCCTGTGCACCAACATGGCCGCCGTGACGTCAGATGAAAACCAAGAATAGTCAGTTAAGCGTGACTTCTTTAAATTGCAAAACGTATCATTCATTTTTAACTACCGTCGTCGTCCAAGCATCCTACATAAGTTAAAACAGGAAGAGAAAAAGCTTTTAAATACTTTCATCATGCATATACACTTCTCAAATCATGAATAATTCATGAGCTAATTAGCCAATCAAAAACACGTATTTCATCACGTGCGTGAGTTGCGAAACCCCGGTAATAAACGAAAAATTGAATTAATAATTAGGAAATCAGATAATAAACGCTTTAAACAATAAAAAGCGTACATATTACAACATTTCTAAATAATAAAAACAGTCAAAACAAAGAAAACTGTATTATTACCACAAGTCTAAATTATAAATGCAAAACTCAACACAGAAACCAATTAAGTTAGGTTATATAATAGCACGCCATCTAATTAGGGAATTCTAGACTATTGTCAACTGAGAAGTTATTTCATAAACTCGTGGCTCGCGTTTTACCAGGGTTTCCAAACGCTTGAGAACAATTGAATTCACTCGACTATTCACCGCGCGATTTTCATAATTGTCCTCTCGAGTTTGTAAAACACTCAAGACAACAAAAACCACTCGGCCGTACTGGCCTCGTGTTTTCATTGCCTTTCGTGTTTTACAAACTCTCGAGAACAATTATAAAAATCGCTTGGTGAACAGCCTCATGAATTCAATTGTTCTCGCGTGTTTGGAAACCCTGGTAAAACATTCGCACTCGTTTATGAAATATTACTTCAAGTTATCTTAATTTCCCAGGTGTAGTGGGTTCAGCGAAGTGCTTAGGGCTTTCAAACTATTACAATAGGTTGTTTTCTAAGTGTTCAGGGTTTTTTGATACACACTGTATATACCAATAAGATTTCTGATTGGTTTAGATAACCTAACCCCACTGATCTCTATAGAGCGTTTTCACTCACGTGATCGGTGGCACATTGGGGTGGTGAAACAATACGAAATATTTGAATAAGAAAGAGCTAATTCCCATACCGTACACCAATATGGCCGCCGTGAAAACGCTCTATGTATAGGTTAGATAATGAACTCGAGTGTTCTATGGGATATACAGGGTGTATCAAAAAAAAGGCTACCCTTAGAAAATATAATTAACATTCTTTTCAAATAACCTATTGTATATTGACAGCCCTGGACACCTCTGAAGTCACGGATGCGTAAAAAACAAATGGTCGTATACACCTGGGAAATTACGATAACTTCTAAACGTATGAAGGAGCATAACTGAAATAAAAATGTTAATTATATTCATATCAGTTCGATTAAAAATGGTTCAACTGACCACAGGGCTGTCAATATACAATAGGTTATTTGAAAAGAATGTTAATTATATTTTCTAAGGGTAGCCTTTTTTTTTATACACCCTGTAGTGCCGAGCATAGATAGAAAGCCACGAGGGCCGCAGGCCGAGTGGCTTTCTATCTATGCGAGGACACTATATCCCATAGGACACGAGAGTTCATTATCTAACCGACTTAGAATATGATCATACCCCACTCAGCTAATTCTGTGGAAGAATCTATATTCTATGTTTCTGGCAGAAAATGTATGCTTTTATTGGGTTAGAAAGAACAGATTTTTTTCGTTGTTGTTGATGTTTGCATTATTTTTTGGTTATGAATATCTTCTAGTGAGTTTATGTAACTAATTAGTATGCTCTATACACTCATTAGTATGCTCTATATAGAGCATACTAATGAGTATATAGAGCATACTAATTAGTTACATAAACTCACTAGTGAATACTATGTTTCTGGCAGAAAATGTATGCTTTTATTGGGTTAGAAAGAACAGATTTTTTTCGTTGTTGTTGATGTTTGCATTATTTTTTGGTTATGAATATCTTCTAGTGAGTTTATGTAACTAATTAGTATGCTCTATACACTCATTAGTATGCTCTATATAGAGCATACTAATGAGTATATAGAGCATACTAATTAGTTACATAAACTCACTAGTGAATACTATGGAATATAGAGCATGAAAATTCTGGGCGCTGATTGGCTGAGTGGGTATGATCATATTCTAAATGTTATATAGAGGTCAGTGCCTAACCGTAACAAAATCCCCCTGGCCAGTACTGTAACGGGCATTCGAAGCAAAAGACAATCCTATCTGTTCAAAATCTTATATTTGTTTTCTGTTCTATTCAGCCTGGTCTTCAAGCTCCCCGGTGGAGGAAAGATGAAGATTATAAGAATTGTTTCCACTGTGAAAAAAACTTCTCAGTAACAAGAAGAAAACATCATTGTCGAGGCTGTGGAATGGTACTGTTCAAGTTTGAGAGTAGTGTGCATGGACGTGTGCAAACCTTTAAGTGTCTGTGAAACGAAAAACGTTTTAGCAGTTTTGAACAGAACGGCTCAGCGTGACAAAAGCATTCACTGAAAATTTCAAGCAAATCTCAAAATTTACCATGGCTTATCTGTTTTTGAAGACATTTATTGAAGAAATTTATCGCTCGGCTAGAGTGCTTGATAACTTATGCAGTTGGATAAACACGTATAACAACAATGAACAATATACACTTAATGTCTGCTCCCGAGGGAAACAGTTAGTTTTGTTTTCCCTCGAGTCTCGATTGTCCTCGACTTCGTCTTGGGAAATATCAAGACTCGGGAAAACAAAACTAACTGTTTCCCTCGGGAGCAGACGTTAAGTGTTTTGTTATATAGCTTGAGTTTCGCTGAATAATTTCAACGTTTATCAAGGGAAAGTACACAAAAGACAACCGCTGAGACCCCGTTTACACGATGCCGGTACAATTTGAAAACGGAACAAAATCATGCCGTTTAGGCCTTGTGTTTACACGATACCGGCACAAAAATAACTTGAAATGTTATATGCTGTATTTGCATACCGACTCCGTGTAAACAGGCAGTACCGTACAAATTCGAGTACGGTTCCGAATTCGTCTGGTACCGTGTAAACGTAGTGTTAATAGAGACCTTAAGATACCTCAGGTTCGGTTTACGGGTACCCGTAGTCGTATGTACGGGTAGACCATGATCTACCACGGGAAAACGGGTAGATGTTACGAGTAAACAAAAATGGCGGTACCGTAAACCGAACCCGGGGTATCTTAATGTCTCTAATATTCAGAAAAGTACATGCCACGTGTATTTCATTTTTTTGAAATTGGTTATTTAGCTTACGAGCTTTAAAGGACATTGGCAATAAAAAGTAAGTTTGTCTAATTTGAAAGAACTCGTAAAATTGTAATAGAAGATCTTTTACAACTTTTTTGAATCTTTCTTCGTTTTCAAGATATTCCAGTTTGTTTGATATGTAAATTAGATGGTCTCTGACGTCAAGACCAGGGTACAGTATTTTCACACCTAAGCAAGATCAGTTATATCTCCAAGTTTGTTTAACGAAATTACTTGAAACTGTGCACATAAAAACGCCTCGTGACACTAAACATTTTATGTTGAGCAATCATACATGTGTAAGTGATTTTGTAACGTATGAAAATACTGTACCCTGCTCTTGACGTCAGAGATCATCTAATTTACATATCAAACAAACTGAAATATTTTAAGAACGATAAAAGATATAAAAAAGTTGTAGAAGATCTTTTATTACAATTTTACGAGTTCTTTCAAATTTGACAAACTTAATTTTTATTGCCAATGTCCTTTAAATTCGATCGGGGAAATTTTCACTTCACGGACACTTTAAGTATACTGAGATCTCCATGGACTTCTCGTGGATTTTCATGGATTTCCATACGGCTCTCGTTAGCCATATTCGATATTTCTTCACAAGTGAAAATATATCGTATTGGATTTCTGATTAGTTATACATTATACATTTCAACGTCGTAATATTTCAACTTTTCTGCTTCTTAAATTGAGCTTCTCGATATCGGATCTCAACGTTCTGAATGTTTCTTTACTTGCATGTTAACTGTATTATTCTATTTCTTTGTGTTTCAGATCTTCTGCAGCGAGTGCTGCAATCAGTTGGCTCAGTTACCTTATCTGGGATTCAAAATAGAACGCATTTGTGTTCTTTGCACCCGGGCTATCAAAACAGGTTAGAGCTGTGTGACCTTTTATTGAAACAATTTTCAGGATAATACCATGCTTGATTCGGTTTACTGGGACATTAAACTAAATTATCCCCCACATAACGTAACATTGAACACCGCTGCCAAACGTTTGCGCGTGCGTGAAATAGCTTTCGACATTGACTTTATAACGCGTGCGCAATACAGTCTCTTTTGCACAAAGTGAAAGGCCGACATAACACGGTGATCATAAGATTAATGCGGTTTAGTACCGAATTGACAAACTTACGGCCGTGATTGAATCATAAGTCACTCTTTGAATCCGACTGCATGCCGTGTATCTAAGCATATGTGTGTCAAATATCGAAACTCTCTTGTAAACTTTAATCATTTGAGAGACTGAAAGATGGAGAATGTCAACAACGATGCAGCTTTCAGACGGGAAACTATAGTATGAATAAACTTTCCACACCAGTTGAGTTTTCTTACTAACTTTTGGTCAAGACTCAAAAAAATAAACAACGTCGGGCCATGTAGTGCTTGCCGAATCTTTTCAACAGCTAGAGTAAACATGCATTGCTAAGAGATGTGGGAACTAGCCGTGGCAACAACAACCAGACAGTGAAGACTAAGTAAGACTCGACTAGTCATTTGTGTTTTAAGAAAAGGAGCATGAACATTACGAAGGGGGCATTTCAGAATATGTTACAATATTGACAAAGAAGCCATGTACACGTTACCTATACCTTAAAGGGTATTGGCAATAAAAATTAAGTTTGTCTCTTTTGAAAGGACTCGTCAAATGGTATAAGAAGACCTTTTACAATTTTTCCGTATCTGTTTTGGTTTTGGAAATATTTCGACCAAAGACAGCGTGCTGTCCTGGAATTATTTTCGATATGCATGTGACATCATAAGCAGGGTAAAGTGAAATTTTTATCTTGCCAACCTTATGACATTATGAGCTAGAAACTCGATTTTGTTGGGCTATTTCCATTTTAAATTGACCCACAACTTTTAAAAAGCCTTCCGTGGAAATTTGGTCACCCGCGGAGTAGTTTCATCAGGTTTACCCTGCTTATGACGTCACCAATTTCCTAGTTAATTAGACCCGATGTTACAACAAGATGGCGGACAGCACGCTGTCTTTGGTCGAAATATTTCAAAACACAAGAAAGATAGAGAAAAATTGTAAAAGGTCTTCTTATACCATTTGACGACTTCTTTCAAATGAGACAAACTTAATTTTTATTGCCAATATCCTTTAACGTTTTGGTGGTATGTTTGTAATTTTAACGTTTTCTCAGGATTCTCGGACCAGTCTAAATATTTCAGTGTTTCCCGCTCTTTTTTTGAGGTACGAGCTCGGACGTCGCGCAGGCGCAAAACGTTTGGCAGCGGTGTTCATAGCGTATACGTTGTAACTTATTATTATACAATACTGATACATGCTCAACTGTGATTGGCTAAAAACCTACAGATAATTCTTGATGTCTTGCCACCTACAAAATATTAAAAATTATCTGTACCTATGACGCGCTGGCCAGCGGTTTGAACAAAACAAACATGGCGGCCGTCCTTAGGAGTGAAGATTAGAAGCGGATTAATCCGGCGGATTTGGCACGTTTTGTTGACGCTAAAACCACCAAGAAAAAACAAACAAGCTACACATACAGCTGTTAGAGTTTAAAGCAGTGTTTGAAAGAGAAAATTGTATTTGAAAGCGAAAAAAGTTAGCGAACCTCGAACTGAAGACGGTATGAATATTTACTAACCTAACGTTGTAAAAAACTTTCGAAAGGCTTTTACATTTATATTGTATAATAAAACAATTATTGATTTCGGTTATCGCATGATATCAAGAATTATCAAGGCCTCAGCGTTCGGCTTCGGCAGATAACACAAACCTTGGGACAAACAGAGGCCTTGATAATTCTTGATATCATGCTCATCCTCATCCAATAATTGTATATTATGTTTCTTTAACAGCTCGTGCAGAAAAGGCAAAACGAAGACAACAACAACAGCAGCAGCAAGGAATGCGCCGTTATTCCCAATCTTCTGCAGTACTTCCTTCAACTTACGAAAGTCTTCTTTATATTCCCAATGACCAAGTAAACAGCTCGGGTATGGAAAACTCTGTAATGCCTGAAACGCAAAGGCAAGCATCAAATTTCATGGCACCAGGAAGCTTAACTAACGACAACCCTGTTACCCCGGTTACAAATTTCATGCCCAATGCCCACCTCAGTCAAAGTGCCCCCAGTCTCCAAGGTACTGTCTCGGCTCAGAGTACTTTCGGCCAAAACACTACTGCACCATACCAAGAACGCACAGCCGTCGGTGGGAATTCGGCGTTTGGGTATAACGACAGTCCTGGAGCGACTCTGACGTCGTACACCGCTGACTTCTTGCAACGTTCATTCAAGGCACCGTTGCGTCCCGCGGGGCGGACTATCACGTGGACAGATAATGAAACGAAAAGCAGCATCGAGGAACAAAAGAGGCGTTTTAAAAATATTGTCAAGGAGTTGAAAAGTGAGTGAATAATAAATGACAAGTTATTGGAGTAGAGCATGAAGTACCACTCAAATATTCGAAAACGTTCCTTTTCTAGTCTAGTCTAGTCTAGTCTAGTCTAGTCTAGTCTAGTCTAGTCTAGTCTAGTCTAGTCTAGTCTAGTCTAGTCTAGTCTAGTCTAGTCTAGTCTAGTCTAGTCTAGTCTAGTCTAGTCTAGTCTAGTCTAGTCTAGTCTAGTCTAGTCTAGTCTAGTCTAGTCTAGTCTAGTCTAGTGATTATATTGATCACGTTGTGGTTTATTTTGGTTTTCAGATCCGGATGGAGTTGTTATTCAGGCAGCCGTTGAACTTTCTGTGAGGGTAAAAAAGGTTCAAGGTAGCTAAACATACCGTAGATTTTGGTCCTAGAGGTCTGGGTTTATCTTTTTATTTACAATTTTCTGGGGTTTTTTTTATCTGGGTTTGCCTATTTTTGTAATTATCGTAATTATTTCTGTCAACGTCTATACTTTAAAAATAATAAAATCTGACTAGTATCTAATTCGAAAACCTTACGGTTTATTTAGATGCTATGCATTTCCTTATAAGTACTGTATATTTCGTTATTTGTCAGTTTATATCTGTAACTAAATATAGTGTATATGTAATATATTATGTAAAAGTGAAATGTAAACAAATATTGTCTATTGTCTACATATAACCATGACATAACGTGATGGCGATGGTGGTGATTGTGATGATGATGACGTTGGTGTTGGTGGTGATGATGGTTGGTTGTGGTGATGGTTATAATGATGGTGGTGGCGATGATGACGATGATGATCGTAGTGGTGATTTCGACAACAACGACGACGACGACGACGACGATGGTGATGATGGTAATGGGGTATGATGGTGATGGTGATAATGGTGGTGATAGTGATGATGGTGATTGGGATGACTATGGTGTTTAGGATAATGACTATTTATTTATATATTCAATTTATTTATTTATTTATTTATTTGATTACTTATCTAATTACTTATTTTATTTATTTATTTATTTATTTATTTATTTATTTATTTATTTATTTATTTATTTATTTATTTATTTATCTATTTTTGCAGTTGCAATTAAACAAGGTATACACGAAGCGTGGTTTCTACGTAGCAGTGGTTTCACCAGCTATGGCCAAAAAGAAGTCGCCTTTCTTCTTGAAAAACGTATCAATGAAGAAGTATTTCCTTACGAGTTGCTTAAAATCTACCGAACTTTCTACTCATTAACTTTAAACCAAGGTGAGCGTCCAGAGTAAACGAATTTTTCAAAATTTTGTGTGGAATCATGTGTTGTAATTTATTTGTGAATACATTCAATCATTTTTGCAGGTGAACGCTTTGAGCATGGCAATTATTTAGCTTTTAACAGCTCGTTGCTTGGGAGTGAAGACAACAAAGGATTTTTGTTTGTATTGTCAAACATGGCTGTAAGTAACCTAGAGTTGTACGTAGCTCAGTCGGTAGAGCATCGGATTAGTAAACCGAAGGTTGCGGCTTCGAATCACTGATCTCTATATAAACTGAGTTGGCAGTTGCATGATGACGTGACCACTACCCAAGATGGCTGCCACTAAAAGCTTTCGTAGATTGAAAACAGACAAAAAAAGTTGTTTAAGAAAATTTAAACGAATGTAAGGACACAAGAAGTACTTTAAGATTTAAGACGCTAATTTCTTGCATTTGTTTCTGTTGAGCTGTAAAACCTTTAAATTTCGTTGTTTTCCTTTTCAGTGCCGACAACGAAGAAACTTCACGATAATATAAAATGAAAATCAGACTATAAAATATACGAAGAATTCAATTCCAAGTCTTAAATTGTACCTTTTATAGTAATCTTAATGCCTTAACAATATTTCGTGTTGTCTACTTGCCATCGTTTGACTGTATTTGTTGTTAAACAGTGAAAACTAAACGAACTGGCATCTGTTGCTTGCTTTACGGCTTTTCCGACCCCGGCACAGAGTACTTAATATTCCTCCCCCGGATAATATGGCCGTGCTGACGTCAAGATTACTTATGCCAGTCAACTTTGGGATTGGGAACAAGTTCTAAGGCCGCAATACGTCATATGTTCCACTACGTAAGATGGCGGCGACTGCCACGAAACGTTTGACTGCTGGCCATAGGGAATGGCCTATCCAGTTTATTTAGAGATCAGTGATCGGATTAGTAAACCGAAGGTTGCGGGTTCGAATCCCATGACATCCGCGGTCGAGGAGAGTTTTTCTCTACTTACCCGCCAAGTAGAGTTCTCTACTTGTCCGGTATGGTTCATCACTCAGAGTAGCACCTAATATCATTATTCTCCGCCTGAGTTCACTGTCCCACAGTAATTATTTCTAGTTGTACGAACATTAGATATTTGACAGAAGAAACGTGTTGTGAGGGGAATTATTTTACAAAACATTCAGCACACTAAATTTACTCAATGCATTTTGATTAAACTACCATTGATAAAGAATAAAGGACTGGGGGACTAATCATCCTTACTCGCAGCCAGCGGCTGAATTGCGAAGGACGCAAGGGGAGGAAGCGGGCGGGCGGGTGAGCTGGCGGGTATTTCAGTCCCGCCCGCTTCCTCCCCGAAAAAACCGGCTGCTACGCAGGCTATATCAAAGGCGCTCCAGGCAGCCGTCATACGACACAATTCAGACCACGGATCACAGCTAAGATGTTAGGTGTTGATTTTATGGAGGGAGGAAAACTGGAGAACCCGGCGAAAAACCCTCGAAGCACAGGAGAGATCAACTACAACTCTACTCACATGAGTTCCAAGCCCGACAACGGGGCATTCCCAAGCGGTAGCGGTGTATACGGTATTTTGACTCAACTGTCTAGGTTGTAAAACAATAATTGTGCCATTTAAGGTCTTCGTTAAGGTTTGCAGGGTCATTTCGGTAAAGCGCTCTAAATTCGTCAGAATTTATGCCACAAAAATAAAATAGATATCGTTAGAAAGCTATTAATTTGTAGAATACAATGTTGTATTTGATTTTGCGATAAACACACGCCAATAATAGTTGCAAATTTTTCAAGTAAAACCAGAGGGCTTCACTTGGGTCAAGTGAATCCCGAGACCAAGTTTCAGCAAAACAGTGTCACCGTTTCTTTATTTTTAGCCTGGTTTCGATTTTAACTTATTTTTCTCTGGCTGTTGGTCGAAAAACAGCATTTTCAACTTTGGTCGTCAGTTAAATCGGCAAAACTCGACATATCAAAAATCGCTGACACCGTTTGGTCAAGACAAAGTCTGGTCAAGTCTGATTTGGTCAAAGGACCGCGTAGAAGACTGAAACTATACGTACTTCAGGCCTACATGTCCGCCATGTTTGGCTTCACACTGGACTGCTCGGTCGGCACTAGATCATGGTCGAGATACGGACAAATATGCGCCTGCTAGCTTTTAATACAGCGGAGAACCTGCGCGTCATTACCATAACATATATAGCTCTGGATTCAAAGGCGTTCGAATCATTCTTTTCCCGCGATGGCTTCCACCAGCTAATATTCTGTAATTCTAAAGATGATATTCTGGCAGAATTCGATGAATATAAAAGTAAACCGTGACAATGTGTGTCGTACTTACATTGGGAGACGTGTTTCAAAACATATTAAATATTTTCTGTTTGCCCGATTTAAATAAATTTTATACCAAAATGATCGCTTGAATCTGCCGAATCCAGCACTATAGTTTTTGTCTACCGAAAGTATTAAGATCCGTTGTTATTCGAATATGTACTGAGTCTGTACGTCCAACAGGGAACATTGAAATGATGCCGTGAACAACGAACTCCGCAATCTCGCACTTCGGAAAAAACGAACGAACTTCGCAACACATTCGGCAAAAGTTATGTGAAATCCTCTGTAAAATATCACTGGGCATATCTCCCAAAATTCAATTAATAATATATATTTCCAAATTTTCAGAATGTAAGTTCGTTCTTTCAATCAGAACAGGACTTGAGTGTTATTGTTGTGCAGGTTCTCCGCTGTACTGAAAGCTAGTAGGCGCATATTTGTCCATATCTCGACCATGATCTAGTGCCGACCGGACTGCTCTTGCTACTTTTGTCGCCTCTTTTTTTGCTGACGTCAGCGCAAACCGAATTTGCGAAGTTTTTAGCGCTTTTCTCGAAATTTACGCGACATAGCGAAAATGAGCAAAGTGAAAAGGCGGTAAATTGCCGAGATTAGTTTTGTTAACGAAACAATGAGGTTTCGAGAAGAGTCCTTTATCAGAGTAAACAAGGGCTTCGCTCGAAACGTCAGTATTTCGTTATGAAGACTATTCTCGGCAGTTCCCCAGTCCACCTTGTCACTAAATTGCTCTATCCAAAACATGACTTACCCAACACTCTACTTTTTTACATAGAGAAAATGCTTTTCTTAAAGAGGAAACAGTTTGTTTAGATGTGTCTTCTTACTTTGTCTTTTTCAGCCCAAGATAGTTCAGAACCTTGCTCCCAACGAAACCTTTCTGTATGCTGTGTTGGTCAAACAGTCTGAGTTGGCGTGTGCAAAGTATCTTCCCGCCAGACTGCTTATTGCTTTAGGTGTTCAACAACAGTGTATGTTAAATGTTGCTTTTTGTTGCTATATAGATGATTTTAGTCAGTTAGGGACAGGAATAATTGTCAGTTGTTTGGTAATATTCAGAAAAACTCTGAGCTCTAAGCGGGACTCGAACCCGCAACCTTCTGATGCTAGCCAGACGGCCACTAGAACTCAGATAGCAGAGCGAGGTTATTTAAGGTGATTTTACCTTAGACTGTGCCCAGTCCTTCGGGAACGAGTCTTACCCGCTCGGTTACAAGTACTTGTCCGTCCACAAGTCGCGTTGTAACACTAAGTTTCCAGTTAAACATTGTTAGTTAGTTTCAGAAATTTTTGAGTATTACTAACTAACATACCCTGTAAGTCAGAGCCCCTTTCCGACCTACGCAGGCTTCGGGGGAAAGTGGGCTCTGCCAACAAACTCGATATTTCTTTTTGAGCATGCGTGAACGGTTGCCAAGATACTATTATGGGCCCAGGCTCTAACGCGTTACTTGCTACTTTCCTGCTAAAGTGTGTTCATAAACTAGAACTTGTTTGACTAGTTTAAAACCTGACTGACTCGCCCCAAACTTGGGGCGAAGATTTGGCGGAGCCCACTCTGACTCGCATCGTATAACTAACACAGCTTGTACAGCAAATAACTGACAATTATTACTAACATCAAGCTGCAATTTCTGAAACTAACTAGGGACAGGAATGTTCTCTCAATACAAGAAGTAATATTTCAAAAACTCATTAATAATTCATGAGGAAAACACAAAAGAAAATCATGACCGTATCGTATCTTTATATGTGATAAAGATTTCTCCTGATTTACATAAACTTTAGCTTTGATTTTCTTGGCTTAGACAAGGTTATTTTTCAAACTAACTCCGCCAAGCAACTTACCAAGTGGTTCGTTTTTGAAGTCGTATAATAAACTCGCAGTTCGTGTTTTATCAGATATAAAAACACTCGGCTTCGCCTCGTGTCTTTATATCTGATAAAACACTCCTGCTCGTTTATTATACAGTACATTAATATATCATACACGAGAAGGAGTGTTTCATCAGGATATCGAAACATGTTGAAAACAGAAGCGAAGTCGAGGTTTTTTAACCTGGTATGGGGTGTTTGGATGTAATAGATCAAAGACGAGTTTGAGTGTTTCATCAGGGGTTCCAAGCACGAGAAAACAAATGAAAACCGAGGACGTAGCCCGGAGGTTTTTATTGTTTTCGAGTGTCTGTAGTCCCCTGATGAAACACGATAAACGAGTGTTTGATCTTGCTTCTCAAACGAGTATTCGCATCGCGATTTAAGGTGTTTTCTTCATTGATATGCAGATTAAGAAATGTGATCCAGTTCACTGGGAAGTTTCCTACAGGTTTTCATTGGGTATCAAAACTCATGCATGCGACGTGGTATGCTTAATTTATGTAATTTCTTCCTCCGATATCTAAACCACTGACATGGTACTAACTTTGTGTTTTCTCATGAATTATTACTGATTTGAGATTACACGTCTTCGTTAACCAAACTAAATCTGAAAAAGAATATAGTTTGTATTACAGTAAAAACCCGCTAACAAGAACCTTCAACTATAACAACCTCAGGTTGAAATTAAGAATTTATTTATATAAGAATATATTTAAGAAATAGAAAACACTTTCCGTGTTTCCAGTGGATGTTTGGAAGAACGAGAAATTGTAGTGGGAACACGAGCCCGCAGGGCGGGTGTTTCCACGCTATTTCGAGTTCTCCCAAACTGCCATAAGTGTTTCTATAACTGTATGGGAACACGGAAAAAATGTTTTCTATTTCCTTTATAAAATAACCTGTCGAAAGTAGGTATAGAACGTAAAAATAATCACTGCATCAAAGCGTAAATTCGCCTTACTCTTCATAATGGCGTATGATGGCGTACTGGATGGCGTGTATTGAATGGCGTGGACCTTGCCGTGTTTCCATAAAGTTATAGAAACACGGCTTTCAACCAATCGCCGCCCTTGTTTTCAAAATGTTATTTTATAAAAGAATATAAGAACCTATCCCAGGCTGATTTGGTAAAATGTAGGTTCTTGTTAGCGGGTTTTTACTGTATTACCATCTTAGAAGTTTAAACTTTTTATTAAAAATGTGTTGAGTTTTGCTAACTTTTTGTATTTTTCGTGAACATAGGTTATCCTAGTCCCGCTCTGTGTTGCCGAGATAGACCAGGTGTATGTCATGTTGAGCCTAATGAGCTGTTTTATTCAACCTTCGTCGCTGTCAATAAGTTTCTGGTAAGAAGAAGTGGTTGTTGTATGAATAATTAAATTGGTGTGGTATGGTGATTGGGGTGGTGGTAGTAGTGTGTGTGTGGGGGGGGGGGGGGGGGGGGATGGTAGTTGAGTGGCGATGGTAGTTGAGGGGTCGTGATGGTAATTGGGGTGGTGATGGGAGTTGAGTAGTTATGTTGGTTGGGTGGTGACGATGTTAGTTTGGGTGGTGATGTCATTTTGGGTGGTGATGTCAGTTTGAGTAGTGATGGTAGTTGTGGTGGTGATGTAGTTTGGGTGGTAATGGTAGTTGGGACTTAAATAAAGTTGTTAATCAATCAATCAATCAATCAATCAATCAATCAATGGTAGTTGGGATGGTGATGGTAGTTGGGTTGGTGATTGTAGTTATGGTGATGGTAATTGGGGTGGGTGGTGATGGTAGTTGGAAATGGCGATGGTAGATTCTATTGACGTTGTCTTTTGACACATTCGCTGTTTAGAATCACAAAACTCCCCAAGCTCTTATCCCTGGTGTCCATATCTTGAAATCCGGAAGCAAGGTTGCCTTGGAATTACCCTTTGCTTACCAAACTGAGGTACATTTTAGTGTAATAAAAGTAGTGTGCTGCGTAGGCAGTGTTGAAACAACAATCGTAATATGGTATAGTAGGTTAATACTGCCGAAACAGAGAACGTGAGTGGTCTAACGTTTCGAGCGAAGGCCCTTCGTCAGAGGAAGGGCCTTCGCTCGAAACGTTAGACCACTCACGTTCTCTGTTTCGGCAGTATTAACCTACTATATCATATTTCGATTGAGGTACATTTTGTAGTCTTAAAGTGCACATGAAACGAAAATTAAATTTGTCTTATTTGAAAGAACACTTAAAATGATAGAGTAACATCTTTTGCAGTTTTTCGTTTCCATGCTTCGTTTTTGAGATGTGCATAATGAGTTATCGAAAAAAGTTATATTATTAACTAACCAAGTAGGAAGCAAGTGCTTGTGTTTCGCCTAGAACACTAAACATGTAGATTTTCCATGGCCATAAATTTAGGATGTCAGTCCAGCAAAGTATGCGCACAAACTACCGTATTTATAAATTCAATATGGCAGAATCATTAAGCTTTCAATATAGGCAATTTCAAGTTGCTATGCGTAGAAGATAAAAACGTACTATCATCTTCCCCATATTTTACCAGGGTTAAGTCACGTTGGCCTGAAAAAAAGAGAAAAATCTTCTCGACGTTTCGAGCGAAGGCCCTTCGTCAGGAGAAATTAGTAAACAACTCACATGTGGTCACGCGTATTTATAGCAATGGCGCCCTTGGTTAAGAATTTACCTTCTTACATCAAGGACACCAAACATGCTCTGAAAATTTGTGACCACATTAGTTTTCAGGGTTCACATCATTTCATCTTCACCATGGATGTTAAATCACTCTACACTGTCATCCCGCATCACGATGGTCTTCAAGCACTTAAATATTTCTTTGATCAACGCACAACTCGGGAGCCATCGACCACTACTTTGTTACGCCTGGCCGAGTTAGTGCTCACCCTCAACAATTTTTCATTTGATGGTGAGCATTACCAACAAGTTAGTGGTGTAGCCATGGGTACCAAAATGGGCCCTAACTATGCCAACTTATTTGTTGGTTATGCGGAAAAACAAATCTTTGAACAATACACTGGTTTCTTACCTGACTACTATGGTCGGTTCATTGATGATTGCTTAGGCACTGCATCATGTTCGCGCGCTGACCTGGTTTGCTTCATTAACTATGTTAATGACTTCCACCCAGCACTCCAGTTCACATGGGAGATCAGTGAGACTAGTGTGTCGTTCTTAGATATTCTTGTCTCCATTAATGGTAATAAGCTGAGCACTTCTGTCTTTTACAAGACCACTGACTCTCATAGCTACCTCCTCTTCTCCTCTCATCATCCTAAACACACCAAAACTTCCATTCCTTTCTCTCAATTTCTTCGTCTTCGCCGCCTCTGCAGTGAAGATGACGATTTCAATGCCAAATGTTTGGAAATGAGAAACTTTTTTGTTGATCGCGGTTATCCTTCCCACCTCTTAGACACTGCCTTACACAAGGTCTCCAACATTTCCCGTTCAGACACCTTAAGCGAACCTTTGGCTACCATTTCTAATGAAAAAGTACCTCTAGTTCTCACTTTTCATCCCTTCACTTTCAAAGTAAGGGACATCATTAACCGCAATTTCGACCTCATTAAAAATGACCCAGAAACATCTTCCATTTTCTCTGAGAAACCCCTAGTATCTTTTCGGCATAGCAAAAACATCCGGGAAAACGTTGTTCACAGCTCACTGCAGCAAGCCTTGGTATCACATGTTGGCACCAGCTCTTGCTGTCGTGGTAGGTGCAACACCTGTAAATATTTAGACTCCTCAATTTCAATTTCGGCTCCAAAATGTAGGTTCAACATAACCCACAGTTTCACTTGCACTTCCTCCAACCTCATTTACTGTATCTCTTGCAGTAAATGTCCCATGCTTTACATCGGAGAAACTGGAAGACGTTTAGGTGACAGGTTTGTTGAACACCTTCGTGATGTCAAATACAATGTGCAAAACAAACCTGTTGCCAGGCACTTCAACAGTGCCAACCACTCCTTTTCCAACATGAAAATCTGTGCCATTCAGCCCATTACAGGTTGTAATGATACTCGTCGTAAACAGGAAATGCGTCTCATTTACAAACTTGGTACCATTCACCCTCACGGCCTCA
Organism: Corallium rubrum; assembly: GCA_964035015.1. Classification (NCBI taxonomy): domain Eukaryota; kingdom Metazoa; phylum Cnidaria; class Anthozoa; order Scleralcyonacea; family Coralliidae; genus Corallium; species Corallium rubrum. The sequence goes on along the minus strand of OZ036000.1, from coordinate 11,371,055 downwards.
ATGAGCGATTCTCTTTCATTTAGCTCACTCCACCACCATATTCCACACCTTTTCCTTAACCTTTTTCCGATGATTTGAATAGTAATTTATAACCTGTTTCTTTGCCTATTTGCAGGTAGCTGACCCACAAATTGGGCCAGCACCTGCACACAGGCTAAAATTACATATTAATTTATTTGTTTACTTTGTTTTTATTGGCTTACATGTGCTCACGTGATTCCCATTGTAGCTCTGCTATAAATACGCGTGACCACATGTGAGTTGTTTACTAATTTCTCCTGACGAAGGGCCTTCGCTCGAAACGTCGAGAAGATTTTTCTCTTTTTTTCAGGCCAACGTGACTTAACCCTGGTAATATTTGGATTTCAACCGTGGCCGACGCTGTCCTAGAAGCTTTTATCATCTTCCCCACGTCTATAACCTCAGAAAATATCTCAATGAGCACTCAACTGCAGTTTCAACACTCAAAAATGTGCCATCATTCTGCCAAATGACTTCTAAAATTACTATATTTATCATATATATCTGCCTATTCAGTGTTATTATTATTAGTCACTTTTATTTCACTAATAGTACATTTGTAAGCGTCGGCCGACAACTTCCCCTCGTCCAAATCTGTGGTACGAGGGTAGATCCCAATTACGATATTTATTTGAAGGCATTTGAGTATTTTTCCGTTGTGCGAAATGAGTTCTAAATCGGCTTATTTTCAGGGCTTACGTTATTAAATACCCAGTTTATCTCTTAAACATGTTCATAAATTGGGTGACAAATGTTTATAAACAAAATAATTTTTACTTATTATTTGGTCTATTGATCGTCGGAATTTTAATTGCTTCCTCCCTGAGTCCGCGATGTTATGCGGTCTTCAGAGCGCTGGGTGTCCCTCATTTCTGGGCATGAAGTGATTATACTTGACCAGATATATAACTTAGCAATGATATATAACTTTTTTCGATAACTCATTACGCACGTGCGACGTCAAAATGTTTAATTTGCTTATCAAGCAAACTGAAGCATGAAAACGAAAAACGTCAAAAGATGTTACTCCATCATTCTAAGTGTTCTTTCAAATAGGCACGTTAGGTTCTTCGTATTAATATGTTGCGAAACAAAAGTTAAAATGTCGAAACATGTTTTAATTGTATTTTTTATAATTTGTCAGATTATCAGCATTTTCGATAGCTTATTGATAGACGACGACAAACCAGTTACAATTCCTATAGCTGGGGACCTGGTCCCTGATGCCAGCGGTCATTTTGTTTACTCTCCTAGCAACGTGCCGTCAGCGCATCGAGGTTTTGTGGTTCTTCAAAACAACAACAATCAAGAGGAGCCTGGAAACCAGTGTAGGTCGCATGATGTTCTTGACATGAACAAGGAATACAAACATAGACACAGACACAGACACAGACACAGACACAGACACAGACACAGACACAGACACAGACAGACAGACAGACAGACAGACAGACAGACAGACAGACGGACGGACGGACGGACGGACGGACGGACGGACGGACGGACGGACGGACGGACGGACGGACGGACGGACGGACGGACGCACGGACGGACGGACGGACGGACGGACGAACCACTGACCTCTATATAACTGGACTGCGGGTCCTCGATAATTTTGTATTACATGAAGTGTCCCCAATTGAACGGCGCCATCTTGTTAGGTCTTCCGACGGCGTAAAGTAGCCCGAAGTGTTGTCGACTCACGCCGATAACTCTTTTGAAGCAAAAAAATGCTTTGAGAAAGACGTTTACACAGAAATTTAATTATTTTTTAAAGTAAAAAGCTCAAAGACATTCAAATACATGTAAATTATGGCGTGAAACAAAGGTTCCGTGGAAAATTCCAAGCTTTTTTCTTTGCCGTGTTTGTTGTCGAATGAAGCAAGCTCAAAATGGACAGTTAAAACATCTTCCCGAACACAAAGAAACTCAAGAAACATACAAATGCAACATAAACCCATTCAGAATTATCCTTTAAAAAGAAACCTGTAAATATGTTTGGTTTAGTTGCACTTTTTGCTTACCGACAAGGGTTTTGGGCTCTCTTTTTTTTTAAAATTTGGTCCCATGCCCTTTTTAATCTCATAAGACACGGTTAGTCAAAAGCTGCCCTGTGATTGGTCAATTTCGCGGCTAAGACTTAACAAGATGGCGCCTGATGGCGTGTATTTGGGCCATTTTTTCGTAGGGCACCCGCAGTCCAGTTAGATAGAGGTCAGTGGGACGAACGAACGAATGGACCAAGTTTGGCATAAGTGTTTGTGGTTATATCTTCTCTCAATCGATTATATTTTTTGTTTTCCGTAGATCTGGCGTTCAGTTCCATCCTCCTCGTTTTATCATTTGGCGAGGCATGTAGTTCTCACACCAGATTTGGTGTTGAAGTTATTGAAGGTTTGTGAAATAATGTTTAGGTTCATCACTTACAATCTGAACCAACCTGAATTCAGTCTACGTCCATGCAGCTATCTATCTCCCAATACATCAAACCCCTCTATACGAAGATTACTTACAGCTTTCCGCATCTGTGAGATTCGAACTGTAAGTGGTATTCACTAACCTTCTTGTATTCTCTGCAGATGGCATCAAGGTCACTCTTGCCGGCAGCCAGGCCAAAGAGATCCGCCAGGGCGTCTATCAAGGAACCAATTGCTCTATGTTCGTTGGTAGCGCGGATTCACAAGACCAGTTTATCTTACGCTGGACCAGTGAGTCGGGTGGAAGTGTGATAGGTCGTCCAAAAACTGTCGTAAAGTCACGTGATAGCAGAAAATCTACCAAAGGTTTGTTACCACGTTTCTAAATAAGAATTCCCGTTTCATAATGAAGACACTACATCCATAGATAATGGAAGGGCAACTGGATAGGAAACTTACGAAACCGGAAACGATGTTTGCACAACTTGCTATGGTAATTATACACTTATAAGGGGCTAATCACCTAACAGGTGGTCCAACATGGCTAACATCAGACACTGCTGAGCTTAAGTGATATTACACTATTGTTTAATTTCAGCAATAGCTGATCCTAGCCATGTGGGACCACCACTTAAGTGCATTAGCCGCTTATAAGTGTACAATTACCATAGCAAGTCGTTTCCGGTTTCGCAAGTTTCTTATCCAGTTCCCCTTCCATTATCTATGCTACATCTGAATGTCGAAAAATATGATATTATTTTTGAAAAATAATATTTCCAAAAAATAAAATAAATGTACTTTTCGAGATATTAAATGCCAAAGTTTGCTTTCCTGATGTTACAAAATCATCAAAGACTGGGATTGAATATCGTTGGATTTTTACTTCCGCTACTATTCATACTTCCGGTGAGTTGTTAGCCGCGTGAGTTGGACTTCCGGTTGTATTACTATTCTGTGGTGAGACGGAGCATAGTTAATAGAAAATATACATGGTTTGGAAATCCAGCAAACTTCAAAGCGGTTAACAAGCAGGCTACGATTCATGTTGAAAGGTACATGAAGGTGCCAAATCCTTTGTTTTAGGTTTATCAATATTTAAACAGTACGGTTGAGTGATTGAACCCAAACGTTGCTATTGGATGATTGCTTCATTATACAGAAAACACAATATGTTCAGTAACCGTGAAAGTGCACAAATTTCCATAAACCTGAACAAAAACATAAAACAATGACTTTTGTGAGCTTCCAAACCAAGTGTATTTTCTATTAACTATGCATGCACTTTGCCAGTAGCCCGAGTGAACACCTGACCCAGGCGTCTTGTTTCCTTAAGAAATGGATAAAGGCCTGGCCAAACGCTTTCAACATTTCGTTCAACGTTGTTGAACGCGTGTTGAACGAAAATTTGAACGTGTTCAAGTTTCGTTCAACATCATTCAACACCATTCAACAACGTTCAACATCATTCAATCATTCAACAGGGGTGGCCAAACGCTTTCAACATGTTGAATCACGCTTGCATTCAACAATGTTGAACGATGTTGAATGAAATGTTGAAAGCGTTTGGCCAGGCCTTAAGCCATGGCAAACTTTAAGAGTTTATTGCTCAAATTGACTATGCAACAAATTTGCTTGAAATTTTCAGTGAATGCTCCTGTCATACTGATCTGTTCAAAACCGCTGAAAAAGTTTTTGGCTTCACAGACACTTCAAACTAGAGTTAGTCAAACCGTAGCCTGCTACCCTGGCCCAATTTCAAAAATTACCCTTGATTGGGGCAGGGTACCAGGCTAGTCAAACCGTGTCGCATGATGTAACTACGTCAGTTACCGAGGTTGAGGTAACTAACCTACTTAGTTCAAGATCACAGAGGTTTCTCTTTGTCGTACTTCGTAAGGTCCCTAATAATTATAAATAAACAACCGTGGTACATTAAAGAAAACCGAGGTGATCATGAACTAAGTAATTGTTGTTGTCCGTACGCTCCTTCCCACTCAGTGAGTCTTTATTCTCTCTCTCGCTTTCTCTCTACAGGGTACACGCCCATTTCCAGCTCTCTGCCACCACCTCGCCCTACAGGAGGACAGACAAATGTCATTATCGACCGAGTTAAGACTCGGGATATTGAGGCGGCAATTCACCAGAAGCTTATTGGTGAGCCACAGCAGGCTGTGACAAAACTGGAGAGCGATGTGAGACAAGCTTGTGCTGGTTGCTTGCTTACGTTTGCCACTCGACTTCGTCCGAATGCTAAGAAAATATTAATTTTAACCTTGAGTCTGGGTCCGGGATACAAGGTAAAGCATTTGGATTATGAGCTCGAAATATCTGAAATTTATCGCTTATTTGTTTATTTTATTTTTGTAACTCCGTTCGTTGGAGCACGGGTGGCGTGTTCACGTCTTGTCGAACCTGGCGTTATAGCGGACAGAGTAAGAACATCCTTTGACCTAACTAAAGTATATTTCTTATATAGTAAATATATATACAGCGTTTAAATACCTCGCGGTTCATTCGCTGTGCGCAAACGGCAAACGACTGAAGATGATTCCCTATGGGCCTTTACTTTCGACATATGTGTAACAACGATTGTGTTCCCCCGGTAAGGAAACCGGAGAAAGACCCCCAGATAAAATTAAAGTCGGAGCAAAAACCCGCGATAAAAATCGCCCCGCGACAATTGCCCGCGACCCGCGACAAAAAGGCGCGACCCGCGAAAAAAAACCGCGACCCGCGACAATTAGATTCTCTCCTCACCAATAGTTAAGCCGGTTAGACGGGATTAGTATTTGGATGGGTGACCGTCTGGGAATAACCCCGTTCTCGAGCTTGAGACTCATGTGAGTAGAGTTTAGTTGGTCTCTCCTGTGCTTCGAGGGTTTTTCTCCGGTTTTCCTGTGATCCGTGTTCTGAACTGTGTCGTATGGCGGCTGCTTGGAGCGTCTTTCATATGCCTTCGGCACGGCCACGTTGAAAATGTCCGTCCGTCCGTCCGTCCGTCCGTCCGTCCGTCCGTCCGTCCGTCCGTCCGTCCGTCCGTCCGTCCGTCTGTCTGTCTGTCTGTCTGTCTGTCTGTCTGTCTGTCTGTCTTTCTTCTTTGGCATGTCTGATTGTCTGTCCGTTTGCATGTCCTTCCGTCTTTCTGTTCTTTAGTATATACATTGGTTCCTTCATATATGCGTCCAGTTGTAATGTGGTTAAAGTATGTGTTTTAGCTTGACTCATTTGTTTTCTAGAAATGGAGTCTTGGTCCCAATAACCAACCAATCAATCTGGCTCGCTGCTTACAACTTGCTCTCAATGAAATTGAAGTTCCTGAAACCAACAGCGAAATAGTATTTGTATTTAATGTGACCCTTCAGAAAACAAACTAAAAATGTATTTCCGATGGAAGTTTAAACCAGTGGATAACTAGGTGTTTCCACTGAATGTTAAACAATGTCTTGGGCAGCAAAGCTGTGTAGCGCGCAGGCTTCTTCCCGCGATGGCGGGTTGGAAGTGCTGCCCGCCATTCTCACCAGGCGGGCGCTTCCACCCCGCATTCAAAATCCTTTCTCGCATTTAAGCCAATCCACGCCAGCCTTTCTCGGCGTGAGTGCGAATAATAATACCTTGGCCTTTAATAGAGAGTACTGTCTTTATCAGACTCATATCTTGTAACAAAGTTGAGGCTTGATTTCTAAATAATTATTTCCCGGAGAGTGAAGTAAATTTAATACACACTTTAATTTCAGAGTGTCAAGAATCAAAACAACCTAGAAGCAACTTTACTCCCAGTGCTTCTAAGTCCATAGTTAATAGAACATATACATGGTTTGGAAGTTCGTTGTCTTTCAGCATGAAGTAATGGTCGTGTTGAAAGTCAATGGAGTTCCCTTATATTGACGTAAATGGGCTTCACGCGCACGTGAGTCTGAGGTCTGTCTTACTGTAATGGGCTTGTGTTATCCCCTACGTAACCCTGACATCTGCCTTATTGTGATCGGTAGCTTAGCGTTTATATAAGGGCAAATCAGTTTGCCCTCAAACGCTATAACTGACCAATCACAGTAAGGCGGAGGTCATGGTCACATGGAGGTGAAACAAGCGAGGAAACAAGACCCATTCTCTGGACATGTGACCACGAAGCACCACAACACGTGAGGATGAAAGACCACACTGATCACACCCGGTCGTTGCTATTGGATGACTGCTTCGTTTTACAGAAAATACAATATAGACATCTTTTATGTTCATCTAAATGAGCCTTTCTGGCCTCGAAGCAATCTCGTTCCCAGAGCCCACGTTCTCCTTACCCAGCGGGCGGGAAACGAGAGGCTCTGGGATAATCCGTTCACGCCGTCACAGGATTCTTGTTATCTGGAAGAAGAGTTATATAGAGTTCACTGTGTTGATCAGCCAATGAAATATCGATGTGAAACGGATTATCCCAGAATCTCTCGTTTCCCGGGTGGGGAACGTGGGCTCTGGGAACGAGATTGGCCTCGAAGGAAAGATTCTTTTGAATTGCAGACACACAAACGAGGCTAAAAAAGCTGATTAAGGTGCACATAAAAGAATATTCAAATCACTCGCCATTATGAAAGTGGCGAATACCGCGAAGATGCACAAATTTCCATAACCTTGAACAAAAACAGAACAATGACTTCGGGCGAGTTTCCTAACCATGTATATGTTCTGCTAACTAGCACCAGGACAATTAAAGATTTATAGCGAGAATAACTTTAAAAAATTCAGTAAATGTCATGCGTCTCTCTTCATTGATATAAAAAAGTGCTAGAATTTAATTTTATAGACCCTTTAATATACAATTTGCATTTATACGTTGATTTCTTGGATAATTAATCTAAAATTGGAAAGATTCGATAGAACTTGGTCTAAAAGTGTATTATTAGTATTAACGTTTTTTAAACTGAACTTTCGCAATAGCATTTTTTGTAAGGTCAAGGCGTGTCTGAGACTGATTCATATTTATAACAAGTATACGTAGTATATGCAAGAAAATGTCAAACGCCAAAAAAATAATTTGTGTGTCAAAATAGGTGGATAGTACCCTGCGAGTCAGAGCCCCTTTCCGACCTACGCAAGCTTCGGGGGAAAGTGACAAACTCGATCTTCGCCCCAAGTTTGGGGCGTGTCAGTCAGGTTTTAAACTGGTCAAACAAGTTCTAGTTTACGAATACGCGTAAGCAGGAAAATAGGAAGTGACGCGTTAGAGCCTGGGCCCAAAATAGTATCATTGCAACCGTTCACGCATGCTCAAAAAGAAATATCGAGTTTGTGGCAGAGCCCACTTTCCCCGAAGCCTGCGTAGGTCGGAAAGGGGCCCTGACTCGCAGGGTAGGTCGATAGGAAATAGCTATGAAAAATTAGATTTTGTGCTAAAACGTTTTGTAGTGGTCTAGATTGTGTTTTATTCTAGTTTCTTGCGCAGCCCTAGTGTTACGCTTGAGTAAATCAATTCGTAATCTCAACTGCGCACTAAATTGATGCGGTTTGCATCAAGATAAAACTTAGTTTAATCCATAACATCAGGCTAAGGTGAATTTGCATTTTCATATACACTTCCGAATTCGCTAGCTATACTGACTGATTCCTCAGCCTGTTACTGAAAATATTGTATGAATGAAAATAAGTTTTCCAACGCAGAACGCGTCATTTCGATGCGCAGTCGAACTGGCATATTGAAAAGTTAGTGTTTTGATATTAATAATTTTATATTAAAAATATATAGTCCACAGTTTTCAGGCAGTGCCGGATTAACCTTCCCAAGGCTGGGGTCAAGAATATTTTGATCCCCGGAGTACGGTGAACTGAAAGCGTAGGTTGATCAGATTATCGGAGGTTCGTACTTAGGGACGTAGCCAGGGGGGGGAGCCGGGGAGCCCCCCTTTTGATATAAAACAACAGACATGTAACTACAAAACTGATGCAATATGAATTTTGTCAGGAAATAAACTGTAAACAGCATATTCAATCTACTGAGTGTATGCATTTAGAGTATCTATGTGACGTTTGCGTGTTTTGAGTATTTTATATGACGTTTTTCAACCTTTAGAGTCTGTAAAATCTTCCTCCAAAAGCCAGGAAATGGCATTTCAGCGACTCTCGGTTTCAAAATTTCCCGGGGGAGCATGCCCTCGGACCCCCCTAAAAATGTATTCTGATTTCGGCTCCCCCCCTTTCAAAATCCTGGCTACGTCCCTGTTCGTACTTAGGCTGCCTCAGGCGCCACTCTCCTCCCACTTTCAAACAGAAGGGGGCCCGTGCATGGCTGAGATAGCGTATGATTTTCTCAGGCTAATTCGGACTTTCAAAGGGAAACTGCATAATTTTTTTATTCACTCATTTTTATGGGCCGGTCAGAATCTGGGGCCGGGGGCAAATGCTCCCTTTGCCCCATTGGTAATCCGCCACTGTTTTCAGGGAGGAGAATACAAAGAGATACAATATGCGCGCAATCAAGGCGTTTCCTGAGCCCGCGCTTGCTTGCTCAGCGAAATGCAATGCAGTCAACAGTATTTATGAACAGCGTATATTCCACAAAATTTTTCATGATCTTTTTTAAAACTTTTCTCTCGGTTCTATTATTTTTGTGAAATGATCTATTCCTTTTGATCCCAGCAAAGAGCCTTCTGCATTGAGCAAATAAAGACATGACAAGGTTTGCCAGAGCAGGAAAAAGAAAGTTTGTTGAAGCCTCCTCATGGGATGACTTGTCTGGAGGTATTTAAATATTCGATTTACAAATTCTCCACGTGCAATGTTATTTTGATTATTATCCAGTATTGGCAGCCTTTGACGTGTTTTGATGGTCGATTTTTAGTTATGTTTTCCAAGTGATAATTTCTAGTATCACGTTAAACTACAGTTTATTTACACCGTACTTTATTTATACACACAAGACAACACGTATTTTTATTGAGCACAGGGGATGGTTTATGGCCATACAAAGGGTTAAGAAAACTATCCCAACTGTTGACACTGTTGGCCATGTAATAATTTATGAACTTTATTTTGGCTATTAAACACCAAATGATTTTATTCAGGGGATGGTCTCGCACCATAAAGATACCACAATGTAAATGTTGTCTAACCCATTGCTGCCGAGGATGTTACAGGGTTCTTTCTTTGATGAGTGAAATGGTCTGTGGTTTAAGGCTTTATTTCAGTTAAGGCTTAAACAGGGTCACAGCTGTGAGTACTTACATCTACATTAATAGGCCATTTGCACCACAACTACCAGAACGCTTTGCCAGTATTCTAGGATTTCAGATAAAATGACTCAACTGAGGCCCAACGCCACAGAATAAGGATCAACCAGAAGTCCAACTCTCGGAAAAAAGTGTCCCATTATTTTTATGCGCATGCGCCAGTCCGCCATTTTGAAAGTAAGTGCAACCGGGAAATTATCCCCCTCGTCCTTACGACCCTCGGGCTCCTGTAGTCAATTACCCTTGGCCTTCTTGTGACCTTTTATTTAACTTTATATTGTTATCTATACATATATAAATAATATTTGTTAAGTAATAAGTAATTTACTTTAGAAAAAATTTCGTTGGAGATGAAATTCTTTGACCACGAGGTTATTAAAACTTTAGTACGCGGATACTACGGGTAAAAGTCCATGGCAAAAAAGTCCTGTACTCACGAAGCTGAGTTTTTCATACATTTCTGGATGATGCCGACACACTTGTTTAATTTATAGAGAAAGATGGCTAAAAATTTCGGAACTACGCATTGTTGAAATACATCGAGTACGTATGTTGTTAGAAATTTTATAAGCTTTCATTCAGTATATAGTTCAAATCATAGTGTTACCTGTAACTTTTTAAAATGTTCAAAATGTTCTGACCATTGACCATAAAAATTTTAATATTTTTTCATATGTTCAAAAGGTATGATCACTAATTTGCACCAAAAACGTTTTAAACTTCAACTAGAAATCTGCAAACTTTTCCACTCCTTTCATATTTGAATTAGCTTCTGTTCAAGAAATCTCTTAGGTTCGTGCCAGAAGTCTTTCTGAGGTTATAGCAAACACCAAAACAACAAAAGGCAAAACAAACTTAAGAAATTCATCCATTTCAGACTGTCCACGTCAAAATAATAATGTTTTTTTTTTCATATTTTAAAATACTTCCCAGCAAGAAAATTAAAAGTTCTGACATGAATAGCACTTGACAGTACCCTTTGTTTAATATCTTGTTCAGGGCTGTGCGTTTAGTATTTAAAAACAAAATCCAAAATTCTATAACACTTGTGAGGAGTCCATTTGCCATTATACAATTCTTATTTTACGAACAATGGTGAGAACATTTTGAACATTTTAAAAAGTTACAGGTAACACTAAAACTTGAATTATATACCAAATGAAAGCTTATAAAATTTCTAACAACATACGTACCCGAAGTATTTCAACAATGCGTAGTTCTGAAATTGTTAGCAATCTTTTTCTATAAACAAATGTGTCGGCAAAATCGAGAAATGTAAAACCCGCTTCATGAGTGCAGGACTTTTTTGCCACGGACTTTTACCCGTAGTATCCGCTCACTGAAGTTTTAATAAGGTCGTGGTCAAAGAATTCTATCTCCAAAGAATCGTTTTCTAATTAAAGTAAATTACTTATTTACTTAACTAAATATTATTTATATATATAGATAACAATATAAAGTTAATTAAAAGGTCACAAGAAGGCCAAGAGTAATTGACTACAGGAGCCCGAGGGTCGTAAGGACGAGGGGGATAATTTCCCGGTTGCACTTACTTTCAAAATGGCGCCGGGATCGCGAGGCCGACATTTCCCGAGGACGCTTACATCAAAGGTGCTGACAGAGAGTTGGACTTCTGGTTGATCCTTATTCTGTGCCAACGCTTTCTAGCAATCAGAAAGTGCTGGACCCAGGGCATATGCCACTTTTGCCATATGGTTAATCTGGTGCTGTTTTTGGCTGGTTCAGACAGGAATGAGTTAATCACTTGTTAATTTAACCCATTGCTGCTTAGGATGTTAGAGGGTTCCCCCCCTGACAAATAAAATTGTCTGGTGTTAGACAGTAAAACAATTAAGGGGCTGTTTTTATTTATTTATTTATTTATTCATTTATTTATTTGCCACAACATTATAATTATAATACATTTACATGAATACAACAAGTAACATGGTAGCTGGGAGAGATTGAAAAACAGGACCCCCAAACAAATTGAGAAGCAGTAAAATACAGTGCTGGATTACAATTAGAAAGTTATAAATTTAAGAAAATAACTATATATAAAAAAGAAAAATTAAAAAGAAAAGTTAAAAAAAAAGAAGAAAAGAAGTTTTGGGGCAGGACTTGCCCAAATTTAAATAAATACAGTAAGGGTCCATTCCATCTGTGATTATAGTCCTCTCCCCTTCTCTAGCAAGCAATGGGGGAGTGTGATGCAGGTTTTGAAAATGAGGTTTTATAATAGCCAAGTTTAATAATTGTATTCATTATGATTAGATGCCCGGGCTAGATCTGCTGATTCAAATTCCAAAAAAGATGAAGTGTCCTCACAAAGAAAGGAAACTTTTTATAAGAAGAAAAAGAGTCAGTCAAGTCAGAAAGGGAAGGAGAAAGATGAATATATAGATCTGAAACGACAGAAAAGAATTGAAGCAAGAAGGTTGAGAAGACAAAAGTGGAAGGTATAAAATTCAGTATACAAGAACTTTGCTAATAAAAATATTTTTAGTCAGCCAACAACAAAGGAACAGCATAGTATGAGAGTCATAGAGTTAAACCTGGTTGGAAGGGTTAGTTGTTGATGATGACAATGTCAACTGCTGATGATGAGGAGGAGGATGATGATGACTGATGATCATGATCATGATGATCATGATGTTGACTAAACAAAACTAAACTATAACCTTATTTGAGTGGATAACTCTATCAGTTAGATCTAAACTGTTATCCTCAGTAAGGGCCCACCCTCATGGTCTGGTGTTACTACCGTAGTGCCGTGGGTAAGCGCCCACCCCCATGATGTATTACAATTTTCTTAAAAAGGGGGGTGGGTGCTTACTCGGAGCACGCAAAAAAAGAACGCAAATTTTATGCCTATAAAATGAAACAACATTGAAACTGAGTATCTTACTTTAATATAATAATGAAACAAACAAACAAACTAAACTACAGATTACAAATCCTGTTCATCAAAGCCGTCAAACTCTAAGTCTGAATCGTCTGACTCAAATAATATGTCGCCAAGTTCTCCGCGTAAATTGTCTTCATCTAACGCGGGAAAGTTATCGGAAACAAGATCATCTTCAGTTCCGTCTAGTTTGTTGGAAATCCCGCACGTGAGAAAAGAATTTGTAATTGATTCTTCTTTGACACTTTTCCACACTCGGCTCACCCAGTTGATGACATTTTGGCGTGTTGGTTGTCGTAGATTTCCATTTGCGTTTCTCTCAGTGGTCTTCATCCATTCCACCCATTGTGCACGCAAAAGATCTTTAAATGGCTTGTTGATAGAGACATCGAGAGGCTGAGCGAGAGATGTGCAGCCAGCTGGAATATATACCTTTGAAGTCAATTGACATTTCATCTGCAATTTCCCGAACCTGTCATGTAGTTTTGTTTTCTTTCTCGAAGAGCCGACGTTGTTTAATAACAGATTATCGTAACAAGAATTCCACTCTCGTACCCTCTTACGATCGATACTAAACTCTCGCACAGTTTGTGAAACATTGTGCCCATTTTGCCTATGCCACTCTACAACGTTTACTTTCCATTCGACACTGTATTGTTTCAACTTTCGCGGCATGGTTGCTGTTTACCGTATAAACATTTTCCCCAGAGTGACCAGATCAAAATGTATTAATTCTCATTGGTTAATTTAGGCGGACCTCTGCGAACACATAGGGGTAATCAGTTGCAGTGAGAAAATGTCTAAAAATAGCGCGTTTTGACAGCTCGGCCCTTGAATAGAATAAGCCCAAAAAATTACTTTTGTCGTAAATAGGGGGTGGGCGCTTGCTCAGATGTGGGCGCTTACCCGCAGCACTACGGTACAGGAGGAAGCCTGAGTACCTGGAGGAAACCTGAGTGCCCGGAGGAAACCTGTGGTGTTTGGTAGAGTCAAACTGGAAGCACGCTTCTCACATGTGGCCAAGGTGAATTTTTTTTTTAATCAGATAACTGCGCTGTGCAGGAATCGAACCCAGGTCACAGAGGTGAAAGGCACATGCACTAACCACTGTGCAACCAACACCCCATGTTGATGATGATGACAATGTTGATGATGATGATAATGATGATGGTGATAAGGATGATGATGGTGATAAGGATGATGATGACTGATGATGATGATGATGATGATGATGATGATGATGACTATGATGGTAATGATGTTGATGATGATGGTGATGATGATGATGATGGTGATGATGACAGTGATGGTAATGATATTGCTCATGATAATGACGACAATGATGATGATGATGATGTTGATGATGGCTGATAATAATGATGTTATGATGATGATGATGATGATGACAATGATGGTAATGATGTTGATGATGATGATGATGATGATGATGATGATTTGATGATGATGATGATGATAACTGATCATGATGATCATGTTGATGATAATGATGACAATTGTTGCTGTATGTTTTCAGACTTGTTTTGTGTGCAGACAGCCTGGACATCAAGCTTCAGATTGTCCTAACAAGGAGGAAATGAAAATAGGAACATGTTTTAAATGTGGATCTTCAGATCATACAACAAGAAAATGCAAAACTAATACATCTGATCAGACATCAGGTACAGTACACTACCCTTCAGTTGGTAAAATACATTAGACGGTCAAGAGTACAGTATACACTAGCAGATACATGTAGCTTCAGGAGTATTTTAGACCTAAGTAAATATATGTGCTGTACCATTTTTGAATGGCTGCTTCAAAAACAATCTTTAATTATTTCTTAGTTCATGTAATTATTTTGAAAATCAACATTGTCTAAGCCATAGAAAACAGGGAGAAATTTTGAGCAACATTTTATCACATGCAAAATCACCAACATGGTACTGATTTTCTTTGTGTTTCTTCATGAACTATTAATGAGTTTTTGAAACTCTTAACAATACAGAAAATTAATTTCTTATGTAAATTATTTGAATACATATCTAAGTAGATACAGTACAAGTCTTTCAAAATACATTTAATATGTGTTATTTTTCTAACTTTTTGTTTTTCTTTTTCTTTTTCTGTATCTTTTCTAGGTTTATTCCCTTTTGCAAAATGCTTCATTTGTCAAGAGATGGGTCATCTGGCTAAATCATGTCCAGAAAATCCAAGAGGTCTTTACCCACAAGGTAATGTTTGCTGTGGACTCATATACATGTATAACATATACAGTCTGCTTCAGTGGGGATGGCTGAGGGGTCTCGCGAGTTAAATCATCTTTTTTTCTTTTTTTTTCTTTTTTTTTTAATTTAACAACTTTATTTTGACAATAAATAAATCAATATTTACATACATTTGTACAAACAGACTAAGATAACAGGACAAAAAAAGATGTGAAAGAAAAGCAAAAAAAAGGAAATAATTCTAACATGTCAAAAGTGGATAAAGCACAAACGGGACTGAGTCCCATGCAAGGTGCTCACCAATAAAATCCAAGGTTTTTTAAAGATATATAGATAGATAAATAAATAAGTAAATTAATTAATTAATTAATTAATTAATTAATTAATTAATAAATAAATAAATAAATAAATAAATAATAAACGAAAAGAGAATAGACAATATATACATTCACATGCACGTAGTTAAGGAGTGGGAACTAAGCATGTCAGGATTATAGTGTGTAATAGTTAACTGAAGATAAGTTTTGTGTTATTATCTGGCATTAGACAGTGTAAAATTGCTTGACAGACAGAGTAAAATAATAAAGGTGCTGTGTAATTTGGCCAGCTCAGGCGTGAATGGATTCAAATGATTTGTTTTATTTATTATTTATAATATTTAGGTGGAGGTTGTAAGTTATGTGGTTCTGTGGAGCATTTGAAACGTGATTGTCCACAACTTCAAAAGAAAAGAAACAGCAAAGGTAAAACGTGTACAAGCTCCAGTCAGGCGTATAAGCACGTACTGTACACACACTAGTGGGTCACTAAGCAGTAAACACACTAGTGGTTCAGGTTAGTGTATAATTAGCTAGGCAGTAAACACACTAGTGGGTCAGGTTAGTGTATAATTAGCTAGGCAGTAAACACACTAGTGGGTCAGGTTAGCGTATAAGCTAGCGTATAAGCTAGGCAATAAATACGTATATAAGCTAAGCGGTTAACAGGTTATAGCGTATAAGCTAAGCGGTTAACAGACTAGTGAGTCAGGTTAGTGTATAAGCTAAGCAGTAATTAGTAAACACAGTAGTGGGTCAGGTTAGTGTATAAGCTAGGCAGTAAATACACTAGTGGGTCAGGTTGGCGTATAAGCTACTGTAAGCAGTAATTAGTAAACACACCAGTGGGTCAGGTTAGCGTATAAGCTAGCGTATATAAGCTAGGCAGTAAACATGCTAGTGGGTCAGGTTAGTGTATAAGCTAGGCAGTAAACACACTAGTGGGTCAGGTTAGCGTATCAGCTAAGCAGTAATTAGTAAACACACTACTGGGTCAGATTTGTGTATAAGCTAGGCAGTAAACATGCTAGTGGATCAGGTTAGTGTATAATCTAGGCAGTAAACACACTAGTGGGTCAGTTTGGGTCAGGCTAGTGTATAAGCTAGGCAGTAAACATGTTAGTGGGTCAGGTTAGTGTACCGGGCAGTATATTACCTACTAGGCAGTGCACACGTTATATTGGGTCAGGTTAATGTACAAGCTGGACGGTAAACGCAGTTACTGACTAGGGTTATGCTTCAGTTGCTAAGCTCGCCTTGTACTCTGTAGTCTGTAAGGAAAATTATTATAGGACTATTTTCGTGAGCGATCCGGAACGTGAAATCCAGCAATTTAATTGGTTCGTGAGCGATCTGGAATCTGCCGTTCCGGACCGCTGAGAGAATTTTATAAACAAAATGTCATTTTATAAATAAGAGTCATGTCATATACACGCGTAAAAATCTCGCAAGTTGTTACAGCATTGTTGCTGAACAATGCTGTAACAACTTGTTGACATATGTGAACAACATTGATAAATGAACAACATTGTTCATCATTGTTTCACAAGTTGTTACAGCTTGATGAAACAACAACCGTTGTTCACGCATGTTGTATGTTCACCATTGTTGTAACATTGTTGTTCATCGTTGTTATTTCGTCATGCTGTTACAACATGTTGTATCATGTGCGAACAACGTTGTTGGCTATAAAAAATGTGCTGTTGGAACAACTTGTTCATGACTGTTGATTTATCCGTGAACAAGTTGTTCGAACCATAAGTGAACAACTTGTTGACAACTTGTTCACGGCGAGCAGCACAACATTGTTCACGGCGGGCAGCACAACATTGTTCACGCCTGTTGACAACCGTGAACAAGTTGTGCGTTTTTACGCGTGTACATGCAACAAGAAGGATGATAATTTCAGAACTACTCATTATTGAAATATATCGTTCAGGTATGTTGTTAGAAATTGTGTTAAGCTTTCATTTGATGTATTTCACTTTTTAAAATGTTCAAAATGTTCGTAACATTGTTCGTATAAATAATTGCTGCCGAGCGTCAGCGAGGCAGCATCACTAATCTTGACATGGGTTGCCTGTGTCTCATCTCCAGACCTCTTTGCCGAGCTATGTATAGTCAACGAGATCTCGATTTTTGAGTTTTTCTGTTCGCATTCAGGGGGGTCACGGGGGGGACCACGCAGGACAACATTGAACTAGCATCACGTGAGCTACGCCAGAGAAGGTTAAAATTTTTGAAGGAAAAAGGATAACTTGAAGAATGAAATAAACGATTTAGCCGCGAACGAGTAAGTTTACTCGTTTTTAATATATATCATGTCTCTATTTGCTTGTGGAAGTATTCACCAGGGTTATACTCTTTACGTTTCTCTCTGATGAAGCCGAAGGGCCTTCGCTCGACACGTTAGACTCCTAGGTTCTCTGTTTCGGCAGGATATTCTAACATATTTCGATTGTTGTTTTTTGGTATATATGCTAATATTGGTGTGGGTTCATTGTGTTTGCAATTGCACTGATCAACATTCTGATCAGACGGACGCTACTGTATTTATCAATGTACCATTGAGCCCATCAGATACACACGCAGCCTGCTAGATTTGTCAAAACATATTAAGCACTTGGAATTGCATTGACAGTTTTGCCACAGCATTAGAGCAAGAGGCATGATTATTTAATATTTGTATATTATTGTGTGTATATCCTGTCAAAACCCTTGCCATATCATGTCAAGCGATACGTTATAGTAACGTATTAGTTTTCAATTTTATAATTAAAAAAATATAGAAGAACCGTGTAAATACTTTGCCCATTGTAATTAATATTAAATTTTTGGACTTTCCAGCCTCCTTTGCAGGCAACCCAGCTGCGGGCTCTTTTTGGGTGGAATGGGCAAACTTTGGTGGAGTGGGCAACCTCAGGTGGAGTGGGCAAACTTGGGTGGAGTGGGCAATCTTGGATGGAGTGGGCAAACTCGGATGGAGTGGGCAATCTTGGGTGGAGTGTGCAAGGGGGGTGTCACATTGGCCACAGACTGGAAAGATTTTCCTGTGGAGTAGGCTAAAGGTTTTTCTCCCATTTGAGGCAGCACTTCACTTGCGATAGTAATTTCTAGTATAACTCTTTGTCAAGTTTTCACAGAGCGTTTACAACATTTGTAGTCATATAATAAACTACTTATTGACCTCGCTTGTTAGGCCTGTACTAGTGAAATATCGGACCTCCGTTTTCTGCACGGACCTCGCTTCGCTGCGCTCGCTCGGTCCGTACTGAAAATGTCGGTCTGATGTTTCACTAGTACAGACCTCACGCTCGGTCAATAAGTAGTAAATAGCGCATGCTGATTGGTCGCAATTTAAACCCTCGGCAAGTTTTGGCGGGAACATTTTTGAGTTGACAGGAATGAAAATAAAACAAAGCAAAGAAATGATACTGATATGAAACAGTGCTTTCGTTTTGGACATAAATTGTCCTGGAACCCTAGTAGAATTGCTATTGAATTAAAACGTGTAAAAGCACGGAAATGAATATCGAACTGGCGTGAAAAGGAAGAAGTAAGAATGGATAAATTCAGCGTTTAGAAAGCCGCCAGTGAAGAAACCTAAAGCCGCCAGTAAAGAAACCTAAAACCGTAAAATGAATTAATCCTTCTTTTGCTTCGTTCGCTCATTTTATACGGAAACTCGGGGAAGGTATTTGCTTCTGACTTTTATGTTATAATTGTACAAGTCCTACAACACCCTTGTTCATTCTTTTCAAATACTTTGCCAAACAGACATTAGTCTTGGCTAAACGGTCTTAATACTTAGTATGTTTGCTGTCTTTTAGATAATAGAGTAGAAGCTATCAGTTTGTCAACACTTGAAACTTCCACACATTCAAGTGCGGATGCCGAAGACCACAAGGAACCCAATATTCAGAGTGAAAAGAAAAAACGGAGCAAAAGTAAACAAAAAGTCGTGCATTTTTAGGACAAGGAAAGGTGAGATTATAAAACTTGAAATGTGATGTGCTTATACCTTATAATTATATAAACTTACAGTATTAAAAACATGTTTTTTATATTGCGCCGTATTAAATACGATAATTAAGTAATATTAAAAACATGAGCAGTTTTTTCAGATATAAAATGCGATAGCCGAGTGTTTTAGATCTGATAAAACACGTACTGCGAATGTTTTGAATAGCTTCGGCAAAAACGATCCATTTGGTAAGTTCATTGGCGTAGTAATTTTGAAAAACAACGTTGTCTAAGCCGAGAAAATCAAAGCTAAAGTGTATGTAAATCAGGAGGATTTTCTTTATCAGATCAAAAACCACGGACATGGTACTGATTTTCCTTGTTTTCCTCGTTAATAATTTTTCGTGATTTTTTAAGTTTATGAAAACCCGCTAAACTACAATTTATACAGTATGCGAAAAGTTGCGTAAAAAGAAGTTAAAATAAGTTTTTAATAATTTATTTTACCATATACTCGTTTACCAATGCAGGTTAAAATTGACCTTGACTCATTTTCCCCAAAATGTATCCATGCATATATATCTGCACTGTATGTTATATACATGTGTATATTATTAACTATACTTAATAACCGGGAGTGAGGTCTTTACGGTAAATTATTAATTCATAAAGAAATACCAAATGGTTTCTGTGTTTGGATACTCTGATCCAAACACGCGGGAAATTGCAAGACTGGAGAAAAGCGTAACGAAAAACGAGCCGTAGGCGAGTGTTTTTAGCTTTTCGAAAGTCGAGCAATTTCCCAAGTGTTTGGATAAGAGTATTAAGAGTCTCCAAACACGGAGAAAAACATTTGGTGTTTCTTTTATAAAAGAATCACAAGTGAATTGATATACATTACTGTCCGATATTTTCAAAAATTCGCTCTGGCGGGAATTTTCCGTGTTTGGATACTCTGATCTAAACACGGCAATTGACCGATCAGGGCCCGCGTAGTATACATGTTATTTTATAAACCGTGGTCTTGCTGTATTGACCGAGCGATAGCGAGGTTAATCCGTTCAAGACCGAGGTTTGATATTTTACCGTAAAGACCGAATGGTCGAGATTATTTAGTAGCTTATTATATGACACTTTTTATTTCAAAATCATTCTTGTATTTCTACCGAACTAGCGTTATTTTCTGCTGTTTCTTTCTCGTCTGGATACTAGAATTTCCTTTTATAATGTTCATCGTCGTTTATTAATTTATTTTCGTCGTTTTTCGGCAATAAAAGTTTCTTATTAGGATTTTTTGTTTGTTTCCAATCGTAGGGATTAACAATTTTCATAATGCCCGTGGGCATTACGGAGAAATCTCGCCACGTCAGCAACCAATCACGGCGCTGGATTTTACCGGAAGTAATCCGTGCCATATAATAAAGAAAGATTAAATATTTTCAACAATTAAAACCGTCGTAGATTCAAATTCTGAGCTTCAAAAATTAAAATTGAAGCCGATTCACTTATGAAATATGAGTCACGTAACAACTATATATATACAGGATTTCTTATAAACACGACTTCTCCAATAGGCCAACAAAAATCAAGATCTCGCAATTTCATTTTTCAATGCATTGCATTTTTCTTACGTTTTACCATGAGCCTTTGCGAGCCCAAATGAGTTCTGCCAAGAACAAAACATTGTTTGACATGTCAACGTGACATTATTCGATAACAGCTTTCTTCTTATTAATTTTAGTATCTCTGCAGCTCTGTCTTATGATCTTCTTCGAGATATAGTTTTCACTGGACGCAAAGGATTATGGTGAAACGTACATGACGGCATCTTTTTTCCCTGCCATATATTTTGACTATCCGTGCATGTAGTTCTGTACATATGTCTGGCATCTCTTTCATGTTTTCATACCTTTAAAGGTGGTTTACAGTCCGTTCTGCGCATGTGCCAAGTGTGGGCTCCAAAACATGACATTCGTAGATAATTACATGAAGTACTCAGCTCAATGTAAACCGCTGGGAACAACATGGCAGAAAACCAAGCGATTCGGCGAGGATATCTCTTCGGATTTCTTCTATTTCTTTTGAAAATGTTTTGTTTTGGGTACAAGTAATGAAGAGGAAGCAAGAAAAGCTTACAATCTTGAATAAGGTATCGATATTTTTTTGTAAATAAAGATGTAAACATTAGTTCCCTACATGCGCAGAACGGACTGTAGAGCCCCTTTAAAACTGTTTTAGGACAATTTTGCTGGTGTAAGAATTGCTAAAAGTATAGCGTACACATAACATAGCCCTCTTAGACCCCGTTTACACTGCAGCAAAAGTATCCAGATTCACATTGTTTTTTATTCCCATGAGGATGAAAAACAATGCGAATCCCGATACTTTTGCTCTAGTGTAAACGGGGCCTTAGTCGTCGTCGTCGTTTTGTTCGTTCATTCTTGTTGATAATGTTTATTTTTCTGTTAATCCCCTAAAATTGATCTTCGTTCATGTTAATCCGTTTTGGCATCAACTATATATCTTCCCCCCTATTTATATAATGCATTATCAGACGATTCGTTTTTCCTGTATGTTGTTGGTTTGTTGAATTTCTTGCCGTGTTTTTTTATCATTCCACTGATAGCCACGATATAACTTCGCCATTATTGCACAACTGCCCATGCAAGTCGGTTTTGAAAGAGCTAAACATTAGTTTCGTTGAGTTGGCATTTCCTCATGCAGTCTCAGAACTAATGACTAGTCTCAGAACTAATCACTATTAACTAGATAATTCCCATAATCTTTGCCATGCAACTCTTTTTCTAATATTTAAAGAGAGTTACTAAATCAATTTGGCCATCATTAAACACTTTGCGTCAATTACATAAACGCCGTCCAACCGTTGTTTACGATATCAGTTTTTAAACGAGTTTTATATAATACCCATGTTAATCGACAATTAACTCTTGTCTTTGGTTTTGCAATGTTGTGGTCAACTACGGTTAAATCCGAGGTAAAACCTTGTTTCGCTACTCACTGTCTAATCCTTAAATCACCGTTTTTGCAATTGGCCATGTATTTCTTTAGTTAGCATTTGTCGTCTTCCCATTCATATCAGTTCTTGATTTAAGTTTATTGACTTACGCCTACCGCCGTCCTACGTTTGGAATTGGAACAACCTCAGAACCGCCGCCCGCATCTTTCGATTTCTTAAACAATATATAAACGGGTTGATGAGGGCATTAAAAAGTGCTATGGTTTCAGAAATCGGAAAGTAAATAAACAACAAATTCGCGTCGAGGTCTTTCTGAAATGAGATGTACATCAACAAAGCAGAAATCGGTAAATAACACACGGTTAGCACCAATACAATGTAAAAAACTGTCCGAGTTGCGTTCCGTTCTCTGGTCTCTATCAACAACTTCGGGGTCTTATTCACTGCTTTGGGTTGGTGTGTGTTTTCAAGGATGGTGTCGTCTACCTGAGCGGTTGTATTTTGGGGCTGAACACTGATTTCCTTCAATGGCTGAACATTGGTTTCTTCGTTACATATATTTACAGTGACAGCTTCCGTGAAATCAACGGCCGTACTGTATTGTACGGTCGGTTTTACCGACCGACTGTGAAAACGCGCTAGTTTTCCTATCATGAAGTACATGCCGATGTTAACGGCCAACAGAGAGAGAGCCACAAACGTGAAGAAGCCATAAAAAGCGAACGTTACTCCGGGGAATAGGGAACGGATACAAATTACGACAAACCACACAAGCCAGGTGAGGAGAACTGCGTAGAGAAGACGAGTTTTTGTTACAAGACGTCGGTGAGTAACAGGCTTGAACAGAGCTAGGTATCTCTCGATTGTGATCAATGCAAGCGTTATAAACGAAACAGGCCGAAGATACTCGAAAAATCGTCGTACGATAAACACATAGATGCAAGACGTGAATCCGTGAATCTCCGACATTAGTCGAACGACGTACAGAGGCTCCATAACAGCGCCTGTTAGGAAATCCAAAAACGCTAGGCACATCAGGAGGAAAATATTAGATTTCTGCAGAGACTTGTCTTTGAGGTAGACGTAAATGATGATTCCATTACCTAACGAAGACAGTACTGAAAGCAATGATAAAATGACGGTCGCTGCTAGATATGTAACCAGTATCTTCTGCGTTGGTGCTGCGTTGATATGGTATACCCCAAGACATCGAACGAAGAATGGTGTTGTCGTATTGGTTGCATTGTTTTCGGCCATGATTAAATGCCATCAACGATTGCACTGGTTAAATTATTGCTAGGGATAGCTCGTAGCTGTTTTAAAGCCCGTTCTAAAGGTGTGTTTGTTTTAGTTTGTATTGAATTGGCCTGTTATTTACAAGGAGATTAGGTTTTTGCGTTTCTAATTGACAACTGCCGTCGTTTCGACGCCTGTGTATAAGTAAGATGACAAGGAAATTTTCATACGGTATAAAATTAAGAGCTTTGTACGGAATGGCATTGGAAAACATTTAACTTAACTTTTTCGGTGATTGGTTTAATTATTGTGTATATATATAAAACACCATGCATTCACCTACGCCTTATAATATTACACCAAAATAAAATTACGAAGTGCATATATTCAACAACAGAAAGGACTAATACATATTTATGAAACCGACTTTTTTTAAAGGAAATTATAAAATTCATGAAGAAAATTCAAAAGAAATGAATATTTAATCAATATCTGTAAATCGATCTAGATTCGTCCTGATTTGCATAAACTTTTTCCTTATTTTACTTAGCGAAAATCACTCCAACTTGAAAAATAGTTTGAAAACTTGGCTATTTAGATGCGTCCATTTGATAAGTACGATAAAGCATTCGCAGCCGATCTGTATCTGATTTACTACGTCTCGCTTGCAGCTCGCCTTGTAAATCAGATACAGATCGCTGCTCGTGCTTTATCTATTACTTATGAATAGCTAAGTAGAGAAAAACTCGACCAGGGCTGAGATAGGAACCCGTGTCGTTAGGTTTACTAGTCCGACGCTCTACCGACTGAGCTGCATGGTCAAGTTGGCAGCAGGTCGTGGAATGATGGTATATACTTATATCTGAAGTCTATAGTTACTTTAATGTCGAGGAAAAAAACCCACATCCAGCAGACAATTTGAAAAAATACAAGACAAAGCATAAACCGAAAATAAACATCTTGAAACTCAAAATATGAGCTAAAAACAAGACAACAATTGAAAAGGTGATATTTCGATTTTAATACAAAATCATCATCAGACCAAGTGACTAGAATCAAATATCTACGTGGTTTTTTTTTTTTGACTCCCCAGAGTTAAATTCTGGTCTAAAAGCCAGTAAAGAACTGACGCTTTTCTTGTAGCATGTACTTTGTCACTTTGACTTGTAATAGATAGCATGCATTCCTTTAATTCCTTTTTTAATTCTTCTGACCTTGTATATATACTATAGCTTTTTTCCCCGTTTGTAATCAGTTTTAAATTTCAAAATTTTAAAATTTTGAATTTTCTTATCCTGCCGTTAACCGTTGTAATATAACTCTATAATGTAATAAAAGTAGCGTGCTGCGTAGGCAGTGTAGAAACAACAATCGAAATATAGTAAGGTTAGATATACTGCCAAAACAGAGAACGTAGGAGTCTAACGTTTCTAGCGAAGGACGTAGATATTTGATTCTAGTCACTTGGTCTGATGATGATTTTGTAATAAAATCAAAATATCACCTTTTCAATTGTTGTCTTGTTTTTAGCTCATATTTTGAGTTTCAAGATATTTATTTTCGGTTTAGGCTTTGTCTTGTATTTTTAATGTCGAAAGATTTGACTCTTTGTCAGCTTGCTCTTGCTTGGAATTCAGGTGCCGTCCAGTTGTTCTAAATAACTTGATCTATTTTTATCGCAACTTTAATATTAAGGAGCATGAAATTAGCGTATTTCCAAATACTGTGTACACACAACACTCTATTTTTATCAATTCTGTCTTAATTGGCTGAGAGTTGACGAAATCAAAAAAGCAATCACGAGAAATGAGAATTTTGACAGTAAAAGTGCTTGGTGAAAATTAAGATAATTTTTAACTGAGGATTTCTAAGTACATGAAAAAATCAAAATCAGAAAAAGCACGGCGTTGTTTGGTATACCGTTTGGACACTCAATTCGAACATCGTTCAATCATAATTAGATTTTCGTGTGTCAGTAATTAGTGAACTTGATCTGTGTGAAATTTGTTATAATGGAATTGTTTGTCACTCGTGAGTTGTGCGTGGAAACACTGAAACACCATATTGCATCATGGTATACACTTATTATTCATCATTCTGTATGCTTATCATTCTCTAAAATTATATTGAAAGTAAGGAAAATCATTGCGTTATCTTTGTTCCCATGCTTTACAAGAAGTTCAGTGCCATATCCAGAGATTATTTGGGCACACCGGTCAGCGCTGAAGGCGCGAGAACCCTCTTGGGGGGGTTCAGACTCCAGGGGCATGGACCCTCGGAAAATTTTGAAATTTAGAGTCTTGGAAATGCCATTCTTGGAAATGCCATTCTTGGAAATGCCATATCCTGCATTCTGAGATGCGATTTTTAACATTCTGAGGGGTGATTTTTAAATTCTTCTAGGGTTTTTGAAAAAAACCCTCAGATTGTAACCATAGTTTATATTTTTTGGGCACCTCGGTTTGGGTGCCCAAACCGGTGTACCGGCGTCTCAAACCCCCTCGATACGGCCCAGAAGTTGCTCTCCCGAGTCTGTTATTACTCTCAGAATACCTTTTGCTAGAACAGTTACATTTCAGTCCAGTTATCTTGTTAGCGCTGCTAAGGAGTGGAACATTTTAAATAGTGATTTAAGGAAACGCGATGTTTCTTTATCTTTTTTTAAACGTAGTCTTCAAACTTACTGTAGGGACGCTCTTTTAACCCTCTGTAACCCAGGAGGTTTCCTGTGGACGAGGAAAATCGTGTGGCGTTAGCCAGAGTAAAATACGAAAGGCACTCTTGGGCATTAAAGGGTTATAAAACTTAAACATATATGATGTGGAAGAACCGCGTGCGTGGAAGTCCATTTGTTTAAAATGTAAAGAGACCAGACTGTTAGTCCAGCATCCAACGTGCTGTTAGTTGTTCTTTTTGTTTTTGTTTTTTTACCCCTGTTATATATTATTTATTTTAACTTTTACAATGAGTATCTATATACTATTTTAATTAGAGAACGTCGTAATTGGGGTAACCTGTGATGTACTCCCTTGTAGTTCTTACTACGAAAACTCAATAAATCAAATCATAAATCGTAAAAGACAAATTAATGCCATTTCATTCCCTTCAAATAATTTAGAGGGATAGATCTCTTCCCTGACCTCCCACCAAGATCCCTCCTTCACCTCTCTGGAAGAAATCTTGCCTATCAGGAAGCTTTTTGAAATGGCGTGCAATCGCACCACGCATGTGTACACCCACTACACCCCAAGGTAGTTGCATGGGACTTGAAAACTGGAAGGGTCCTTTGATGATTCTATTATATATTGCTGTTGGCTTTGAGAAGGATCCCCCCCCCCCCCCCTTCCCAGTCTTCCTTCCACGTAAAATTTGAAAAGGCAGAAAAGTTCGGTAAAGATTATGACAATCCCGCCAAAAATGGCCGCCTTTGATCATGACCCTATGGTGTTAATGGTGCAAGAGCAAAAATACTTAACTCTTTCGGGGCTGTATGCCTGTATTGGACTCTCAAATCTTAGGCATTTTACTCTGACTAACACCAGACGATTTTACTCGTCACAGCGAAAATTTACAGGGAAACGGGGTTAAGAAAAGGTTGAAAAATTATTTCCATGCTTACGTGTGAACTGAATGAAACATTTTTTAACTCTGAACGATGTCCGTGTCAAGTGAATAATTCTGACTCTTTTGTGATAGATGTGTGACTGCTTACGGGTTGCCTATTACAGATTCTGCGTGCTGGCGTAGCTTACAAGAGGTCACTTCCGCGGGAGATTCATTTCAAGGGGCTATGCAGCTACTTAAGAGGTTAGTGCTAGACGGTATTGGCTATAGAAGTGTAAAAGCATCGTTTAAGCGAGCCTATATACATCACATACGACTACATAATGTAGGAATATAAACAGTGAAAATGTTTGGATTTACTGCCAAAATTCAGGTTGTAAAAAAAATTGCATGGTGTCGCGATTCTATGTCGACTTACATTTGCCTGCCGGATTGCGTTCGAAATGTCTGCTTGGACCCTAAAGACTTACGCTAAATATTACAGCCTAACTTAAGTTTACAAATTATTGACGTATGTGTCCACAGATTTAAGACACTTTCAATGTTGCTTAAATCAGCTTAAATCTGTTTTACAGATGAAAACTACGTTTAACATAGCTGTCTCTTTCGATTTTCGCGCCAAAAAACTAGCAGCCCCTTGAAAGTATAGCGGACCCCCGTAAGTGCAATTGCTGTCTCGGCTTCTACTGCACACCATTTATTTTGTATTGGCTTATGTTCTGTTGGCATAGAAATTAATACCAAGATGGTGCGTGGGAATTTCGGCTTATTTGAATTTGGTCTACATGTTTCTTCGTGTCGGAGTTTCTTTTTGACTTGTTTACAAACGAAATTATTTTAATGTTCTGTGATAACACGGTTTTTTCATTAGAAAGTGCATTTTTTAGCATGACTTATTCATCTCATTAGAAAATAGCATTTCATGCCTCCATTATTCATTTCGTGTACTGATAGAACACCTGAGATGCTACACACCCGTAAATGTAAATTGCAGCAATATATTCAGCAAAATTTCAGTCATAATCCCCGTCGAGTTTACGATCAAATGCGCCCAAAGAACCGAGTGTGCATATAGGATTATATATGCAAGGTTTACTCATCTGCTTTGCATGTTTATCCAGGTTCATCCCAAGTAAGCAAATATTTCTTCACGTTGTTGCACAGTTACGAACTCCGGGGTTAATGTCACTTCGATCTGGAGTGCAAGGCCGTGGGAGGAAGTGCAGATTTTCCGCTTCTGTCACGCGATGTTTGTTTTCAAATGTATAATATTCCTTCATCGAATATCTCTACAGCGTGTAGTGTAATCGAGGGAAAAGCCCAGTATTACTTGTAATCTACCCGATTTGTTACCGGCATTATACCTAGTCAGAAAGCCTTGATATTGAATTTTCGCAACTGGTCCCGGTTTGTTTCTAAAATGTATACTATTCTTGCACTCGAAATTTCCCTTATCGGAAATCCCTAGAACTTATGTAGTTTAATTAAATGAAATGCCAAATATTACTTATAATATACCTAATTCGTCATTGCATGGTATTACCATTTATTATGTAATATGTCGTACACGAGATTAAGCCGTTTATTATCTGATTTGAAAACACTTAGAAGTGTGTTGAAAAACGATGCGATAGCCGAGTTTAACTCACTTCGAGGTGTTTTCAAATCAGGTAATAAACGGCTTCTCGTGTGTATGGTATAGCTTCTCAAACAAATCAGTATTTAAAGAGAAATTTGAGGTAAAACTTGTCTTAATTTATGGGCGTTTATTACCACATTTCACAACACTGAGAAGTGTGTTGAAAAACGAGGCGATAGCCGAGTTTAACTCACTTCGAGGTGTTTTCAAATCAGGTAATAAACGGCTTCTCGTGTGTATGGTATAGCTTCTCAAACAAATCAGTATTTAAAGAGAAATTTGAGGTAAAACTTGTCTTAATTTATGGGCGTTTATTACCACATTTCACAACACTGAGAAGTGTGTTGAAAAACGAGGCGATAGCCGAGTTTACTCACTTCGGGGTGTTTTAGAACATGCTATGTAATCGAGTGAAATGCCCAATATTACTTCTAATAAACCCAGTTCTCTCCTGGCATTACCACCTTAATGTATACAGAACTCGCGATCAAGCTCTCGGCAACGGCCTCCGTGGCTCAGTGGTCAGAGCATTGCACTAGAATCGCAAGGTCGTGGGTTCAATTCTTGCCGGAAGCCCTGTCTAGTTGCATTTTTCGCAACTGGTCCCGGTTTGGTCTTAAAATGTATATATTCTACACTCGAATTTTCCTTCATCAAAAATCCCTAGAACATGCTATGTAATCGAGTGAAATGCCCAGTATTACTTCTAAAAAATTTTACAACAACGTCTTGGTAACTGATTTCCATTATGTTTTCCTCATGAATTATTAATGCTGCTATTATATATCGCATTGGAATGGCCAAAAGGCCAATTGGTGTTCTTGTGTCGGCCTTTTCTCAACTGATCCCAGTTTGGGCTTAAAATGTATATGTCCTAATGTGTTAAGACACGAATTAGGTGGCTTTCGTCTCGTTTTCCTTGCACAAATGCCCTAATTATAGACAGTATATATTGGATATTGACAATATGTCTTGTTTCGCTTGCGTCACCTGTAATCACCAAGGTAAAATACTGGAAGGCTTTACACCCCAAAACACCAATGTTGCAATAAAGTGAAAAGGTGATATACATAGCTGATGAGATTTTTAATAACAAAAACCGACGTTTCAAGCGGAGACTTTTTACTTGCACATTTTAGTCTGATGAACTATAGGGCTCAGTGCTCGAAACGTCGGTTTTTCGTTGCAATAAAAATATCGGCAGTTTACCAACTTTTCACTTTGCTCTGCGGTTTAAAACACTGCCTACACAGCACTCTACTTTACAATGTTACAATTTATACAATACCAAAGTATTTTTCTTGCATAGTGGCTCTCAAAATTTATTGACAAACTAGTGACAATATAGTTTTATAGCATTGACGACGAGGCAAAATATTTGATGATTTTCGCTTTAAGATGATAAAAGAAACTGAAACGTGCATTGAACTGAACTGAACGAATTTGGGAGTGATATAAGTACAGACTGATGCGTAAAGGCAATGCAGTGTCACAGCGTAATTGTTACAGTGTTGTTACAGTGTCACAGCAACTGCTGTGATGTCTGTAGTACTTGCTTATGTTAGCTGTTAGGTTATATTATTTGCATTTATTGATTTAGTTTATAGGAAAAGTTCTATGTAACTAATTTAGGTAGATAGTGTCCCCAATTAGCTGTCAATGCTAAAGAAATCTAGACACTGAAATAAATTATTATAATCGGCTTAAATTATTATGATCGGCTTAAATTTGGTGAAATAGAAAGGCTTATAGGTTTAAATAAATTTATACGGCAAATCATTTGAAGATTTTTTTGTAAGGTATAGTCAAAGCGTTGCAGATTCCCCATATACTCTAATTCATCTTTTGGGTTGTTTTAGGCCAGTTGAGGTTAACCTAGAATTCATTCCGTAAGGGTGATTGCAAAAGAACCATAAATTAACTGAACCTTCTTGTCTGAGTGTGATATATTGTGTAGACGGCGTTTTGTTGTACAATATTTGTACAAAAGCTTGACAGTCAAGTGTACATGTAGTATGCACTGCTGAAAAGGAGTAAAGCAAAGACAATGAAGGCACCTTACCAAACAAAATATACCAAAACGTTATTGCTTGTCTCTAAAATTATGTTTAAAAGTGACGTTTGAACATGAGAACTCCAGTCCTTAAAAAAGCGAAAGCAGCTTTTGACGTTCATATATATATATACATATATATATATATATAAGAATGAATAAAGTTGTAATTTTCGAAGTAAAGTTTCATCAAACGATTTAACCTCTTGTTTGTGAAAGAATGCATGGAATGTATTTTTCAAGCTAGAATTACCAATAGATATTTCTATTATTTAAAACAACATATTCCACAGTTATCTCAATTGAGAACAGCCGGCACCCATGGTTAATCTAAACCTGATATCCTATATACTCAATATTTACAAACAATCATGCACTATATCTTACATCCGAGTGGGGCCAACGTAAGCGCATAACTGATTGAATAATTCTTTTTTTACTAACGGAAATATGGTTTATGTGATGTCAAACAACTTATGTTTAAGTATTATGTATAACTATATATTGTATGCTACAGTTAGTCTTCTTTTTATAAATATATTCACGAATTTCTGGAGTCGTTGGCATTTCTTTGGGCAGAGTTACTGTCCTGTAACATAAGTGTGTTGCGTACTCCTGTTCCTCGGCGGGAATCACGTCGCTTGTGGCCCAGACAGATTAATCCAAGGACAGCCTCCTTGAGTCGTGGGTTTCTCAGGCAGTAGATAAACGGGTCTAGGGTGGAATTCAAGAAAGCAAACGCATCGGCCCAAGCTAAATACCCGAATAAAAACCCCATTGTCTGTTGTCCTTTTTCGCCTGCGATCAGCGAGTAAAGAATAGCGCCAGCAATCGGTAAATAACAGATAAATAAGCTCAGAAAAATATAGAACAATGTTCTTGTGCTACGTTTATCTTTGGCTAGTATCTTTCTCGTGTCTAATTCACCCTCCACCGACTTCGCCATGGCCGTTCGTCTGTCTTTCGTGTAACTGGCCGCCATTTTGCCAATTTTGAAGTAGATGACGGTGTTGGCCACTACCAGTGCTGTTATTATGAACAACGAAAGAACGAAATAAATTAGCTCGAAGAACTCGAACATACGTAGGCAGGTTGTCACGAAGGCGAAGATCCAAATGGCCACCATAGCTCGCTTGATGCGCCTTCGGAGTTTCTCGCTGCGGTACTTTATGGGACAGAACAGCGCCTGGTAGCGCTCGTAGGTGATCAAGCCAACGGTTAAGAACGACACTGGTACACTGAATTCAAAAAGCCTGCGAATGATCAGCCAGAATAGACACGAATGTTCTTCAAAGAGTTCGAGGGTATGACGGCTTATCATCAACGGTTGAACGACTGCTGTTATGAGAAGGTCCACAGCGGCGAGGAATGCTAGCAGCGTTGTGTTAAACTCGTGACGGCGAAGTCGTTTGAAATAAGCCAAGATCACTAACAGGTTGGCCACCGCACCGATCAGACTCGCAAATATTGAATAGACGATTAGAACCAAATAGCTAACATAATAGGCACCCGAAGGAGCTTTAGTCAAGTAAAAAACACCATTCTTGCATTCTTCGAGGAGGAGTTCCGTTGAGTTTGTCGAAGTACCAGGCGGATTGACTTCGGTCATGTCGATGGCGATACGATTACGAGGAGATTGTTGGGATTCAGTGTCACCGAACTATATGGCCTCACACTCTCTATATGTATGCTTCATGCCAAGTGCGTGAGAACGGTTGTGTAGGAAAAACCTCGGAAGTTATTAAGTGATATTTGCTGTAGAGTATAGTCTTACTCGTTACGGCTCGTGTTCTACTGTGATGTAATAGCACTAGCTAGCTCTTTGTGACGATATCTCGTGGATTGGACGCAGCGTTAGTCTTCTTTCTAATTATGTGATAATCACTCTTAAATACCCAAACGTTGTAATGCTGAAGGTAAATCAAATATGGCGTTCGTTTCGGGGTACTGTTGGTATAAGTCCTTCTGAAATCTCTCCCTTGGTTTTCCAATAGACTTGCCCATCTGTTCTGCGTGTAGAAATATTCCAGTTTTGTTGTGGTCTTGTTGGGTTTTGGCGTTTTGCGGTAATATAACTAGGAGCCCCAGTGGCCAGTCGATTGACTCTACACAAGATAAATAATGACTGCTGGGTAAATAAACGGTGGCAACCGCGGGGGCAACCGCGGGGGCAACCGTGGGGGCAGAAAGGTCGGATGCTGACAACGTGCGGAAAATGTCTGAGATTTAACATTCTGAGTACGAGAGGATTTCAACATCGAGAAAGAAATTGTGTTGTTTAGAATAAAGTCAGTGGCGTAGCCAGGATTTTGAAAGGGGCGCGAGCCGAAATCAGAATACATTTTTAGGGGGGTCCGGGGCATGCTCCCCTGGGAAATTTTGAAATCGAGAGTCGCTGAAATGCCATTTCCTGGCTTTTGGAGGAAGATTTTACAGACCCAAAAGGTTAAAAAACGTCATATAAAATACTCAAACATGCAAACGTCATGCATATAGATACTCAAAATACATACACTCAATAGCTTGAATACACTGTTTACAGTTTATTTCCTGACATAATTCATATTGCATCAGTTTTGTAGTTACATGTCTGTTGTTTTATATCTAAAGGGGGGGGGGGGAGCCGCGGCTCCCACAGCTCCCCCTGGCTACGCCACTGAATAAAGTTGAGATATATGCGGTATACACTTGCTTTCTTAATTGATGTGATTTTTGCAAGTGATTTTTCTTGTCGCTTTGCATTCCGCGGAAGGCGACTTTTTTCTTGCTTTTCGTCATTATCAAGCTTATTAACATAATCAAGCAACATAATTAACGTCATCAGCAATATTAACATAATCATTATTTCCGTTTATCGGAAAATCATTATTGGCATCATAATCGAAGTAACTGAGCTTGACGAACGTCTACCAAAATACCAAACGTCTGTTACATTACAACAAGCTCGCAACGTACAACCTATCATACAATCATTGTTAGTATACTGTACATGGTTGTTGAGAGTTGCTCGTCATGCGCGCGAAGACAGAGACATCACACTTTAAAGCCGAAGGATCATGACAACCCAACCAGGGTGGGCATAACAATGTCAAATACAATGTCATGTATAAACTATACATCCCAAGCAAGGGAGGGAAGGTTGACTCCTTAGCTCCGTAACCAATAACGCGAAGTTATTGTAGTTTTGAAAAAGACTGTAAGTATAGAGCGTTTTCATCTTACGTCACGGCGGCCATATTGGTGTACCAAAACAATGAAATGGCGGCCATATTGGTGTACGGTATGTGAATTAGCTCTTTCTTATTCAAATATTTCGCATTGTTTCACCACCCCAATGGGCCACCGATCACGTGAGTGAAAACGCTCTATTGGTGGTAGTAGTGACTGACGTTTCATCAATTAACATCACCATCATTATTATAGTATACATATTTATCAAATTCATTAATAATTCATTCAAAAGAAATTAATGTTTAATCAGCACTTTAAATACGGATAAAACATTGATTACTAAAACATCAATGTTTTATCAAAGTTAATAGGTACTAATGGCTCAAATTCAGCTTTTTCTGAATTAAAATTATCTTATCTAACCTTTTCTACGACTCTTAAACAAAGTGTTCATCATTTACACTTACAATTTGATAAGTAAGTTTAAATTATGAGCGGCCGATCTTTATGGGCATCTACAATGGCGAGCCGAAGGCATATTTTAACTATTACTTGTGAAAGTTGTTTGTGTGTGTCATGTAGTGACTGGCGTTTCGTCATTAAGGGCTTCGTGTAGGTTTACAGGGTCATTTCTGTAAAGCGCTCTCAATTCGTCAGAATTTATGCCACAAAAATAAAATAGATATCGTTCGAAAGCTATTAATTTGTACAAAGCCATGCATTTGGATAATAAAACGCATTTGCATCCCCGTAGCTCTCTGTTGAATATATTTTTTCTGTGGCAAGCGAAATAGTTATGAAAATCGATCAATTTTACGGCCTATAAAACACATTAAAAAAATTATCTCGAGCGGTCCGTACGGGCTCATACGGACCGCTCGTTAACCAATCAGAAAGCAGGATGTGGTAGGATACGGACCGAAAAAAAATAATATAGCATAACGCATAACATTTTTTCGCAGTTCGATTCCGAGATAAATGTCCAACAAAAAACGGTGTCAGCGTTTTCTATTTATTTATTGCCTGCATGGTTTCGAATTTATGACTTATTTTGTCCGAATGTTGGTCGAAAAACAGCATTTTTAACTTTGGTCGTCAATAAAATCGGCAAAACTCGACATATCAAAAAACGCTGACACCGTTTTGCTGGAAATTTATCTTGGAATCGAACTGCGAAAAAAGATTTTGAACAAAATAAAACGCTTTTTACTCGAGTCGCCCCGAGTGAAGCCCTCTTGTTTTAATTAAAAAAATCACAACTATTAACGGTTTGTGTTTATCGCGCAACCAAAGACACCATTGTACAACTTCGTGTGAAAACAGCGAATTTTAAAAGAGGGCGAGAATTGTGAAAAAGCAAAATTTTAGCGAGCGACATTTATAAAGTTTTAAAGTATTATTGCTCAACGACGTATGAAAACAGTTTAAAACAATTGGCAAAACATACATAAACTAGTGAACACAGTATTTTGAATCACTAAATGAAACTATATAGAAGTATATATTAAAAAACAAAACATACTACGAGAGGACAAAAAAGCTGAAACCTTTTGATACTAAACTGTCATTCTTCTGTTGTCCAACTGTACTCAACAAAACCGCTGCAAGTCTTTACCCTTTAGTAAAATATTTTCCACATGCCAACCTTTTTCCACATGTCGAACGACCCACTTTCAATTTCCATGCAGTCAGCCGAATATTGAAAGCGATTTTCCAAGCGAACAGCCAAAAATGAGCAAGCGACGAAGAAGAACGACGAAGAATCTTTATCAATTAAACTTTAAAAACACTAGATCTTCAAGTTTTGACTGTTTTTTTTATCACAAAAGACGTTCCAAGCTTCCCGGTCAGACTGCATGTCGGCAGTTGTTTACTGTCGGACGATAAACTTTGGACTTTTGAACATCTCGATTACGCAATTTAATTTGTTAATTTACCTAATTATGTAAATTATAAATCGTACGATTAATAAAAAAAAATAAATATGTTATTTACCGTTTTGGTCGGTCCGTATAGAGAAATATTTCCCTCGGTCTCAAAAACGACCCTCGGGAAATATTTCTCTATACGGACCTCCCAGCCGGTAAATAATATATATACATATATATATATATATATATATATATATATATATATATATATATATATATATATATATATATATATATATATATATATATATATATATATATATATATATATATATATATATTATATATTCCTACCCTCGTATCTTTCTTTATATCATTATTCTATCATACACCCATATCAATATTTCGGAAGAACTCCCTTAACATTTTGAGTCATTGGCATGCAGTTTGACACGCATTCTTATTATATAGATGCGAGTGTATACAGTGTCGTATTTTCCATAGAATTTTACCTCTTTTTGCACTGAATCTATATAATAAAGAGAACATTACACGGTGGCTTGAAGATATGAATTTTATCTTCTAGTGGTAAAAGCGATATTTTACTCATTCGCTACTCTCATTCGTAAAATATTGTTTTCCCCCACACGAAGATAAAATTCATATCTTCGCAGTGGGTGGGTGACATATCCATTCTCAAGCCTAACTACACTTTTTCTGGCAGGCGGTAAATTTGATGGCAATGTTGTTGGTTTCTTATTGGTTTGTTAGCACATTACAAAATGATTTGTTTTGGTACATTGTCCAATAATATTATGCCTGGTCGCCGGAAAGGATGACTCAAAGAGACCGTCTCAGTCCTTCCGCGCCTTCCCCAAAAATCTCGTTAAAGTGCATATACGAGCATTTTCATTTTTTTCCCTAAAAATCGGCCGTATTGAGACGATTCTAACGATATATAACACTCCTTCAACAGATGAAAACTTCCCGAGATATTTGGTTCTAAACATGGCGAAAAAAGGTTTTTTCAAAACATGGCCGGGAGAAAAGAGTCTGAGTCCGAATAAGGCTGATGACGTCAAATCGGGACAAGCTGTATTTGCGACTACAGTTGTTTAGTATATAATTGAGGAAGAAATACCTTCGCGGTGTGTTGTATTCGAATGTTTCAACAAGCCAGACCCTAAAAATGGTATAATACTTCATAGGGAAGTTCACGATGAAGATTTAATACCAGAAGCAATATAGAATGATGCCAATGTTAGGTTGTTAAGTGCCGAAGGCAAAGATACAGTATGGCGCACTGTATGGTCTATTTAATAAAGCATTTCAACTGGCCAGACGGTTTCTTTGGAAACATTGTTTTCAAGACAAGAGAAGCCCTATATCCCGTGGCTAAAAGGGCTGATATATTAGAGAAACCTTCTAGTTCTACCCACCATATTTACTGCAGACAAACGCGAAGGAAAGCTTTGAATTGAGAGTCAAGCGCGACAAGGGGTTGAACGCATGTTTTCATTGTTTTGATGCAATTATTTTAACAAACACGGACTCCAGGTAAAATAACTTTTTTACATATTTAGAAAGAAAGTGCTGCTGAAAAACCGCAACCTTCCAGATCATCTGAATATATTGAGCATAAAAATATAAAATGTAAAAAATATAATGAAAACAAAACAAGCGCTAGCATATGTCGTTATGTTGAACATCAGTCTTGTCAGCTGCCTGCGTTGATGTCTGATCAAGTCTTTCTCGTCTCGGACGTGTTTTGTGTGTTCGCAGACATATCTTGATATTATATACGCTTACAATTGCACACGACGTTGATATTAAGTGAACTTGCAGGGGACACTTTTCTGGGGAAACATGAAGCTGTGTAATAAGGCGAAGAGACTTGACATATTGAACGCTGTACATGTGTGGAAATAATACTTTCTTTCTTTGCTTTCCTGATGTCTGATCAAGTCTTTCTCGTAGACATAGTTATTGGTCAGTAATGTCGCTGGCAAGTATCTTGATATTATATGCACTTACAATCGCACACGCCGTTAATAGTTGTGTTGATATTTGATACCCAAAGAGACTCGACATATAATTCTCGCGTTACATGAACCACTGACTTTTTTCTTGAGCTTTACAGCTATTTACTGTGGTTGGTATGATTAGGGTTTTCTGCGTATTCGTATCTATAGAATAAAGCTACAGTTTGGAAGATCATTAAAATTGTATTCCTGATATGCCAATAAATATTATAATTTATCAATGGCAAAAGTGTTTTACCTGCCAGACCACAAATTAGCTAAAACATATAAACAGACTCTGGAAATTACAGAAACGGAGATAAATACAGAGTTGCCTACGGATGTGGCTAGAGATGAATATGTTCTAAAGGGAAGACATGCAGCTGACAAGGTGCTTGACAGGACGATATCAGACTACTTGTTTTGTTTTCATTATATAAATATTCAAGAGTAGATGTATTTCAAGGGTATGGAAGATTGGGATTTTTCATTGGGATTTGAGTCTTCTTTCCTAAATATCTAAAAAGTTATTATACCGAGGATCCATATTTGTGGAAAAAATGCATTAAATTACAATATAAACGGGTTTGTTGATTTCTCACTGCGCCAGTGACTCGGATCGCTCGCCCTGAAAGCGCTTCTTGGTGGTCGTGTGGAGCAGATGCGGGTGGGTAGAACGTTTCTCTAATACCATCCATTTCTATACACGAGATATAGAGCTTATCTTGTACTGGAAAACTACTCTTCCAGCGAAACCGACGTTGAGAATCGACTGGCTTACAGTTTGTGTGCTTTTGCGCTTAACAAGTTAACAACCCAAAGTTGGCGTCTTTCTCCTGCCTCCAATCTTAAACCTTTAGTGTAAGCCTTCCTGTGAAGTGTTATACCATTCTCTGAGTTTATGCCACGATCTGGCTTGTTGAAACATTCGAATAAAACACACCGCGAAGGTATTTTGTCCGCAATTGTAAAGTAAACAACTGTAGTCGAAATTACAGCTTGTCCCGATTTGACGTCATCAACCATACTCGTACTCAGACTCTTTTCTCTCGGCCATGTTTTGAAAAACTCATGTTTGGAACCAAATATCTCGGGCAGTTTTCATCCGTTGAAGGAGTGTTATATATAGTTAGAATCGTCTCAATACGGCCGATTTTTAGAAAAGAAAAAATAAATTCTCGTATATGCACTAGTCATCCCTTTCAGGAAAATACTCTATCACATCATCGACGATGAGAATCAGAGAGAAGTATTAACGGATGGGCAGCGCAGTTCCGCTCACTTAAGATCCACCGATCTGGTGCGTATGCAAATTGAAGACATTTTGGGAATAGAATCTCCCTTCCAAACTAAATCCACTATTCTTAAACCTTAATTAAAGGAGCAGCTATTGTTTGGCCGGCATATTTTTTGCGATTCTTACACAAATAAGATTGTATTTTTCAGTTGTTTTTGCTGTACAAGTTGTCATAAGTAGTTCAACTCAGGAAACTCTGAGTTCCAGACGGGACTCGAACCCACAACCTTTCGAGTACTAGCCGGACGTTCTTAACAAGTATACTTGTTGCCCAATAGGCATAAATGTATGTCCTATATAGGTATAAATATCATAAACAGCATTGGTCGACCATCTGAGTAGTTGTTGTTGTTGTTGTGGTGGTGGTGGTGGTGTTGTGGTGGTGGTGGTGGTGGGGTGGTGGTGGTGGTGGTGGTGGTGGTGGTGGTGGTGGTGGTGGTGGTGTTGTGGTGATGTTGGTGTTATTGTTGTTGTTGTTGTTGTTGTTGTTGTTGTTGTTGTGGTGGTGGTGGTGGTGGTGGTGGTGACTGCTATTGTTGTTGTTATAGTGTGTGGTGTTGGTGTTGTGGTAGTGTTGTCGTTGTTGTGGAGGCGGTGGTGGTTGTTGTTGTTGTTGTGGTGGTTTTCTTGTTGTTGTTGTGGTGGTGGTGGTGGTGGTGGCGGTGTTGTTGTAGTGGGGTTGTTGTGGTGGTTGTGGTGTTATTGTTGGTGTGATTATTGTTGTTTTGGTGGTGGTGGTGGTGGTGGTGGTGGTTGTGGTGGTAGCGGTATAATTGTTGTGGTGGTAGTGGTGGTTGCAGTGTTAATGTCGTTGTGGTAGTGGTAATGATGGTAGTGGATTTGTGCTAACTAGCTTTTGCACAACTAAGACTTCTTATGGGAGGGAGGGAGGGAGGGGGGGGGGGGGGGGATACAAGAAACTAACCAGACCAAACAATATCTAAGTAAAAGATTTCAAACTTTAATTATACATATCAAAAATCTCGAGTACAACAATTGAGTTATCATAAAACATATAAATGTTTGCATTTTTATTTCGCCAAACCCACGCATAAGCGACCAGGACAATTTCTATTGAAGTTTGCAGCAGTTGACTCCAACTTTGTGGTATGTTGAAGGGACGTAGCTATTACACTTGCAGCTACATTTCTGACCATCGTTCGAAATACTCCATTCGCCACAACCACGGCTACATCCACAGTCTGTAGCTGTCGTTGTGAGATCCTCACACGACATGTAATTTTGACCTTTAGGGGATTCTTTGTACACGCAAACAATGGCCTGTGCTGAGTCGTTGCCAGTAGCCCCGGCAGTTCCTTTGGGACCTAAAACGAAATCAAGCGATTGATTTTGAGTTACGTCTTCTGTGTACTGACGCGTGTGGGCTCAGAAAGGCCAGCGTCAAACATTCGACACCGGTTATGACGTAGATTATGAGTTACGGGGGTGGCAATTTTGGTGATACTAAAGCTTTCAGTTTAGTTGAGTCCCCAGATCGGGATAGAACCCGAAAGGTCGAAACCTTGTGAGAACTGACTATTGAGCTACAGTGACTCAGGTGACTGTCCTTGTGAGAACTAGTCACACTGAGGCTCAGGTGGCAGACCTTAACTAATCACACTCTAACCATTGAGCTGCTGAGGCTCAGGTGACAGACCTTGTGAGAACTAGTCACACTGAGGCTCAGGTGGCGGACCTTAACTAATCATACGCTCTAACCATTGAGCTACTGAGGCTCACTCAGGTGACAGACCTTGTAAGAACTAGTCGCACATTCTAACCATTGTGCTACTGAGGCTCAGGTAGCAGACCTTGTGAACTAGTCACACTCTCTAACCATTGAGCTGCTGAGGTTCACTCAGGTGACAGACCTTGTAAGAACTAGTCACACTCTCTAACCATTGAGCTACTGAGGTTCACTCAGGTGACAGACCTTGTAAGAACTAGTCGCACATTCTAACCATTGTGCTACTGAGGCTCAGCTGGCAGACCTTGTGGGAACTAGTCACACTCTCTAACAATTGTGCTACTGAGGCTCAGGTGGCAGACCTTGTGAGACCTAGTCACATGCTCTAGCCATTATGCTACCTCAGCTCAACTGCCAGACCTTGTAAGAACTAGTCATACGCTCTAACCATTGAGCTACTGAGGCTCACGTGGCAGACTGAGTTACTTAAGTACTGGTGTCGAGAGCACATTTTTGTGTCTTAAAAGTACTTGTTGAGATACAAGTCGCGTTTTTATCACGGTTAAGTTGTTGGTTAATATGGTTTCTGAGTTAAGTAGTTTGTAGTTTGGTATTAGTAAAGTTTACAGTTTGCTAGTCTCTTGACTGTAAGTACAAAGCAATGTTAAGAGCATTCAATGGAGCTTAAATGTCTTCCTGTATCAGATTTAGTTTTTGCTATTTTAATCGCGTACCTCTTGATCCACTGGTCCCGTCCAAACCATTATCCCCTGTTGACCCCTTAAATCCTTTAGGTCCAGGAAATCCTGTTGTTCCTCGTGGTCCTCGTGGTCCGTTATCGCCTGGATCCCCATTTACTCCGTTGTCTCCATTGGGTCCTGGCGCCCCTGGGGCACCGGGCCCTCCTGGAACGCCCTTTGCACCGCGCAGTCCTCGGTCACCTTTGGGACCAGGCGCACCACTTGATCCTTGTCCACCATTGGCTCCATTAGCTCCAGGTTGCCCCTTGGGACCTCTCGGCCCATTCGACCCATCGAGTCCAGGTCGTCCGCTGTCCCCACGGTCCCCGGGTGCACCTGTTGAACCTTTTGGTCCCGGTATTCCATTAGTTCCTGGGATTCCGGGGATGCCATTGTCCCCTGCGTCTCCTTTAAGTCCAGTTGGTCCGGAGTAACCTTTGGGTCCTCGCAGTCCGGAATCGCCATCATTTCCTGGGTCACCTCCTGGACCTCTTGGGCCAGTTGCTCCTACGATAGGAAAAGTGTTGTTTGGTGATGAGTTGCGTTTAAATTGGATTTTATTAAATTAATTTTCTTTTGCTGGATCTCTCGTGGTCACTTCTATCTCACTTTACCTCACCTCACTTCACCTTACCCCACTTCACTTCACTTCACTTTATCTCCTTCACTTTATCTCACTCCACCTTACCCCACTTCACCTTACCTCGCTTCACTTTACCTCACTTCACCTTACCTCGCTTCACCTTACCTCACTTCACCTTACCCCACTTCACTTTATCTCCTTCACTTTATCTCACTCCACCTTACCTTACTTCACTTTATCTCACTTCACCTTACCCCACTTCACTTTACCTCACTTCACCTTACCTCACTTCACTTTATCTCACTCCACCTTACCCCACTTCACTTTATCTCCTTCACTTTATCTCACTTCACCTTACCTCACTTCACTTTATCTCACTTCACCTTACCCCACTTCACCTTACCTCACTTCGCCTTACCTCACTCCACCTTACCTCACTTCACTTTATCTCACTTCACCTTACCTCACTCCACCTTACCTCACTTCACCTTACCTCACTTCACCTTACCTCACTTCACTTCACTTTACCTTACTTCACCCTTACTTCACCTTACCTCACTTCACTTCACTTTACCTCACTTCACCTTACGTCACTTCACTTTATCTCA
This sequence comes from Corallium rubrum, assembly GCA_964035015.1. Taxonomy (NCBI): domain Eukaryota; kingdom Metazoa; phylum Cnidaria; class Anthozoa; order Scleralcyonacea; family Coralliidae; genus Corallium; species Corallium rubrum. The sequence continues at coordinate 11,328,546 of OZ036000.1, read as the reverse complement.
CCCCACCTTACCTCACTTCACTTTATCTCACTTCACCTTACCTCACTTCACTTTATCTCACTTCACCTTACCTCACTTCACTTTATTTTACTTCACCTTACCTCACTCCACCTTACTTCACCTTACGTCACTTCACTTTATCTCACTCCACCTTACCTCACTTCACTTTACCTCACTTCACCTTACCTTACCTCACTCAACCTTACCTCGCCTTACTCCACCTTACCTTACTTTACCCCACCTTATCTTGTATCACATTACCTTACCTAACCTTACCTCACTTTGCTTTACCTTACCTTACCTTACCTTACCTTACGTCACCTTACTTTATATCACCTTACCTCCCCTTACCCCACCTTACCTGGCCTTACCCTACCATACCTCACCTTAGCTCACCTTACCTTATATCACCTTACCGCACCCCACTTCACCTCACTTCACTCCACCTTACCTCACTTTACCCTACTTTACCTCACCTTACTCCACCTCCTGTTACCCCGCTTCACCTTATACCTCACCTCACTTTATTTACTTTGCTTTACGATTATATTTTCAACAATTCTGATAGTCAAATTATCTTAATCGTCACTCCTAATTTGTAAGAAAAAGAATAGCGTATACGAGCGTCCGTGACGCAGGCTATAAAAGAATGGCGTCGCCAGGTCTTACCTTTTCCTCCGCTTTGTCCCTTTGGTCCCTTAGTTCCTTGTGGTCCTTGAGGTCCATTAGCACCTAGGATACCTGGCGTACCATTATCTCCGACTGGTCCCTTATCTCCTTGGAACCCTTTAGGACCAAGTGCTCCCATGTTGCCTCTACCCCCTGGTAAACCTGCTGGTCCTCGTTGTCCCTTGGGTCCTAGAGCTCCGTCAGGTCCCTGTGGTCCGGCTGGACCTGTTGGACCTCTAAATTCTGTGCGAAAAAGAGATTTTGATATTAAAACAAGCTAAAGAAGCTAAAAAGAGTGTTGTGATAGGGCAGTGTATTGGATAGAGCAAATTAAAAAGGTTGTAAATTGCCGATATTTTAACCAACAAAAAAAGAACGTTTCGAGCGGTAAAAGTAAAATGTGACGAAGGAGTACGTCCTGACACGTCAGTATGTCGTTGCTAAAAATCTCAGCACTTTCCACGTTTTCAAAATAGTATTTAATGCTAGGCTTGCAAGACGTTGAGTTGGTTCAATAGTCCCGAGAATTATATTGTCTGGAGACGCGGCGAACATCAAAGCGGTTAACAATGAGCTACAATTTAGGTTGAGGGTGGCAAATAAGGTGCACAATCTTTTGTTTTAAGTTCATTAATATTTATAAAGCAACGCCGCTATTGGATGATTGCTTCATTATACCAAAAATATAATGTGTTCAGCAAGTGTTAAGTACTGTATAATAAACGGGCAGGAGTGTTTTATCAGATATAAAGACACGAGGCGAAGCCGAGTGTTTTTATATCTGATAAAACACGAACTGCGAGTTTATTATACGGTTTCAAAAACGAACCACTTGGTAAGTTGATTGGTGGAGTTAGTTTGAAAAATAACCTTGTCTAAGCCGAGAAAATCAAAGCTAAAGTTTATGTAAATTAGGAGAAATCTTTATCACATATAAAGATACGATACGGTCATGATTTTCTTTTGTGTTTTCCTCATGAATTATTAATGAGTTTTTGAAGGTGAAATAAGGTGCACAAACGTGAACAAAAACCTAGAACAAAGACTTTGGCCGCGTTTCCAGACAATTTATTTCTAGGCAATATAGAGCTTTTGCTTTTTGTAATTTGCAAAAATCAGCTAGCAATTTATGAAGGTTTGTTGAAATTCCAAAACTGCTTTTCACAATATTTATCTGAACATTTCATTGTACCATACATGTACGTATAGATCGTTTTCATCCGACGCCGTCACGGCGGCCATATTGGTGTACCATCTTTATCCTATGGAATTTAAGTCTATTTTTATATTCAAACATTTTGTATTGTTTCACCACGCCAATTATGACGCCACTGATCACTTGAATGAAAACGCTCGATACATGACGTAATCGATTAAGTTTACGAGCTTGGTGTGATGTGACCACTGACCTCTATATAACTGGGCTGCGGTTGCCCTACGAAAAAATGGCCCAAATACACGCCATCAGGCGCCATCTTGTTAGGTCTCTGCCGCGAAATTGACCAATCACAGGGCAGCATTTGGCTAACCGTGTCTTATGAGATTAAAAAGGGCATGGGACCAAATTTACAAAAAAGAAGAGCTGAGAGTTGACAAACATTTTGAAAGCCAAAAACCCTTATCGGTAAGCAAAAAGTGCAACTAAGTGCAACAGGTTTCTTTTTAAAGGATCATTCTGAATGGTTTTATGTTGTATTTGTATGTTTCTTGAGTTTCTTTGTGTTCGGGAAGATGTTTTAACTGTCCATTTTGAGCTTGCTTCATTCGACAACAAACCCAGCAAAGAAAAAAGCTTGGAATTTTTGTTTCCGCCATAATTTACATGTATTTGAATGTCTTTGAACTTTTTACTTTAAAAAATAATTAAATTTCTGTGTAAACGTCTTTCTCAAAGCATTTTTTTGCTTCAAAAGAGTTATCGGCGTGAGTCGCCAACACTTCGGGCTACTTTACGCCGTCGGAAGACCTAACGAGATAGCGCCGATCAGTTGGGGACACTTCATGTAATACAAAAGTATCGAGGACCCGCAGTCCAGTTATTTAGAGGTCAGCGGATGTGACGGACGTTTGGTAGACGTTCGTCAATCTCAAATACTCAGAAAATATTTGTGGACCCAGACAGGGGTCAAGTCGGTCAACCCGCAACCTAACCAGTCATTTAAGCCGGTTTTCCACTTACGAATTTTTTCGCACGAATCGACAGTTCTATTGTAAATACTGAATAGATTTTTTAATTAGTTCCAGCCGAAAGCTCGTAAGACAAAAGAAAAATGTCGATCCGCGCGAAAAAATCGCAAGTGGAAAGGTTGCAAGGCGCTCGACTTTGAATTTCCTAAGCAGGCTCTGCGGCTTAGGTTCGATGTGGAGTTAGAATCTGGCCATTTTTAGGATTTCTGTTATGCTTAAATACAGAATAAAATGCGATTGTTCTTGACTTGCGAGGATTACTTGTCCGGTCAATTTCTGCCTGGTACTAAGTATATTTTGATAAAGTAAACTTCGTTTATTTCCATTTAAGTATGGTATCCATGCAGTCACTCTATAAGTCAGCTGAGTCTTTTTCTGGAATAATATCAATCGTTCCCATAACAACATATGTACACTTGATTTGTTCTATCATAAATGGATTTTTGTTTTCAATCTGCCAATGTGTCCTGAGTTTGTTTTTGAACTCGTTAAGTGCCTGGTTTCTATTACCTCGAATATCTTACTTTATCTCCACTATTTGGTTTAGCAAAGATACCCCATTGCCAAAAAGCATTGTCGATGATGTGTTTGACTCAACATCTAGACATTTCATGTTTGATATGTTTGACTCTGAAATTTTATTTTTGCGGTTTTTCTCATACTTGTCCACAATAAGTGCACCGTTTGAACATAGTCAATCGAGATATGGTCTGGAAACTCAGCTAAAGTCTTTGGTCTATCTTTTTGTTCGCCTTTATGCATTTTTGTGCACGGTGCACGGTCACTGAACACATTGTATTTTAGTATAATGAACGAATTGTCCAATAGCAACGTTTCAGTTCGATCACTCAACCGTGCTATTTAAATATTAATAAACCTAAAACAAAGGATGTGCACGGTGTAAGGTACGGTTCAACATAAAATACCAGCTCATTATAGGCGTTTTGAAGTTTGCCGAGTTTCCAGACGATATCTCGATTGACTATAATGGTTTGAAGAAGAAATTCCCACAGTTTTTTTAAATTTCTGCGGTCCAGTATCTTGCCATTCACGATATTAGATACATGTGTTTGTTTTGCAAATCAATATTTATGTTTGTTTCCACGGCTACACAAGACGCTATAAGGTGACGTTTTAGGGTTTTATGACCGCGCGCGAACCTAGTTGCCAATTTTCGAGAAATTTTATGACGTCACTCGGGTACGATTTTTGTCATGCGCGTGTGAGCAACATTGTCCGGCCAACGATATGACGAGCAAAGGTGTGTATGCATTATGTGACGAGAAGAGAGTCTTCTTGGTTCAAAAATGAAATTGCAGAGAGCTCCCTTAAAGTGTGAACGACTTACGAACATGTTGACAAATCTTCCTGGCAATCGATCCTATTTTAAGGTAGAGAGCGATGTAATCCTTGACAATGAACACCAGGTCCTCGCGGAGAGTTAGTAAGCTTAACTGTGTTAGGTTAGCTTTTGGTCCAATGCCAACAGCGAAGACGATAACGTTTTTGTCTTCCAATGGTTTTACAGCGATATCCCAAGGCTGACCACCAGATTCACCGTCGGTGAAAATCACCTGCGAAGATATAAACATGTTAACTCATGAACATTGGTACATGTAAATGTTCATGTATCCACAACTATCCTCAAATATTCATAACTATACACAACTATCCACAACTATTCACAACTATCCATAACTATCCACAACTATCCATAACTATCCACAACTACTAACCACTGTCTAAAACTATTTACAACTTATCTAAAATTATCAACAAGAACATTTATCTAATATAAAACTATTTACAATTTACTCTCCACAACTATCCGCAACTATCCACAACTATTCATTACTATCTACAGTTGTTTACACTTATTCCTAACTATCCATAACTATACAACTATCCACGACTACAGGCAGGGTTCGAAATAGCAGCCGGCAGTTTTAGGACCTTGCCGGCAATTTCTAATTTCAAAATATAACTAAACTTTGGGTTATCGGCGAAATTGCTTTTGCCAAGATCAGAATTATGGTAATTTGTTTTGATTTCTCTGTATATGATCGAAAAGAAACCAGTATTTGGTTTACAATAAATTATTTGGACCTATGTCCAGAACGTAACTTTGCTGCTTGGGAAACAGCCGGCAAAAATTTTGACCTACAAAAAACAGCCGACAAAATTAGGCATATTTTCTGAACGTTATTTCGAACCCTGACAGGTATCTACAATTATTCACAGTTATCCGCAACTATCTACAACTATCTAAAAACTATCTACAACTGTCCACAACTCTCCACATCTATCCACAATTATCCACATCTGTCCACAAATATCCCCATCTATCTAAAACTATCCACAATAACTGTCGACAATTGTCTACAAATATCCACAATTATCCAACAACTATCCACAGTTATCTTGCAGAGCTCAAACTTTCCGTTGTAAAGTGGTTTAGGTGAATAACTAAAATAACTCTTAAAGCTGATTGGATAGGGGGGACACAACTTCTAAATTGAGCGATATATAACATATTTGCAACCGTCGAATAAAATGCGTATCTTAACGCGGCCATATTGTTTGTTATATATTAATATAGTAATCCTACCGCTAGCTTAGGTATGTCTTTGGAAACTCTAGCTCCGCCGCTTCCCATGAATAAATTGTCATGCGCTTCCTCTAAGGCAAGGTCAACACGTGTTCCTTGATTGACTGGTTTGGTCAATAACTTGACGGCGTCGCGGAAACTGTCGAAATTATAGTGGTCACTGAATCGGATCTTTGTCGAGGCCGTGTTCGAGTAGACGACGACGCCATCGTGGGTGCCAAGTCTCATAACACCAAAGAAATACGCCATCACCTTGACAACCGTTTTCTGAAGATCGAACTGGTGTTGATCGACGCTACTGGAGCCATCTATTAGATAGGCTATGTCGATTGAAATAGGACAGGTTTTGAAATCTAAAAAGGAAAAAAAATAATATATCAGCTGTGTATATCGAATGCATTAAATTTTTGGTGTCGAAGGGAAGTTTAAAATTTAGCCTCATATTTTTTAAAAAAGTGCGAAATATTATATCTACGTAAATTAAAGGATTTCTCTTTTTTAATGACGTCACTATATATAATACGTCATCAAACGATAGAACTTTACCGACATGTACCGGTAGTAGGCTGGTTGCCATATTTGGTTCTTATATCTGTGGAACCTTTTGATAATGTATAGTGATTCTAACCTTGCTTTATATAGCAGTGTGTGAGCGCTAGGCTTACTGACCATTGTGCCCTTTTGCCCTAGAACAATGGCTGAGTGTTGTAAAACAAGACAACTCTTAAATATTAAAAACAACAACTCTTAAATATTTCGTGTTGTTTTTAATCTGTAATTAATATTTGTTCGTTTTTGTTTTATTGTTGGCCCGCAGCTGTAATTGGCGCTGCTGTTGCGGATACCTTGCCATCGTGTATCGTGTTCCTTTATATTTTTTTGTGTATTTATTTTTTTTAAATTTATTTCTGTTATGTAAAAATATGGCAAAGCTAATAAATAAATAAAATAAAATAAACAAGGACTGTCCATTGTTCCAAGGCAAAATGGCCTGTCCAAACTTAGTGAACGTTTGTGAATGAAATACGCTGGAATAATTAAACGTATAGGATGTTTTCTCATCCAATATCTGATTGTTTTCGTTAGCTTATGCATACGTGCACATATTACATATTATTATGAGTAATAACATGACTTGAGGGAAATTAGCGATTAAATTTCCCCGCCGCCGAGGGAAGATTTGTGAGGCCCGAGGATTTTTACAAATCTTCCCGAGGCAAAGGGGAAATTTAATCGCTAATTTCCCGAAAAGTCATGTTATTAGTTTGTAATATTTAGCTTATGCATACGTGCACATATTACATATTATTATAAGTAATAACATGACTTGAGGGAAATTAGTGATTAAATTTCCCCGCCGCCAAGGGAAGATTTGTGAGGCCCGAGGATTTTTACAAATCTTCCCGAGGCAAAGGGGAAATTTAATCGCTAATTTCCCGGAAAGTCATGTTATTAGTTTGTAATATTATGATCGCCGAGGAAAACTTTGAGAATCTTACCGACAGGAAATTTACACAGTTGATCTCATCAGAGAAGTTGCATCTAATTTTCCCGTGCATGTTGATGAGGGAAAATATATGCAAGCGGGAAATTTAGAAAAAAACAAATGATTTCTTTGTCTTCTAATTTTCCCTCGTCAACATGCACGGGAAATTAGAAGACAAAGGATAAATTTCCTCTTGCATGAGCGACGAGGGAAATACGAGGTTTACATTCCCTCGGGGAACAAAACAATCCGAGGCCATCATGGTACTACTTATAAGTATAAAGAGTAGAGTACTGCGTAGGCAGTGTTTATAGGAAAGATCAAAGTGAAAAGTTGGTAAACTTTGATAACGAAATACTATAACAAAATGTTTGAACACCGTGTTAACTAACGATAGCGAATTTTTATCGTTATTAAACATGGTGTATAACCGCAAACATTTTGTTACATTACATAAATATACATTGCCATGCCAAGATTCAAATCTTTGATAATAAAATACTGTTTTGATATAATTGTAGTTGATTTAACAATATTTTGATGCAATAATAGTTTTGAAAACGAAATGCTATTCTCGGCCGTTTTACCAGCCTTTTAACTTTGCTATGTATTAAAGAAACACCAAATGGTTTTCCGTGTTTCGATACTCTGATCCAAACACGGAGAAAAGCGTATTATAAAATGACATGTATACTACGCGAGCCCTGATTGGTCAATTGCCGTGTGGATCAGAGTATCCAAACACGGGAAATTCCCGCCAAAACGAGTTTTTGAAAATGTCGGACAGTATTATCATATTCACTTATGATTATTTTATAAAAGAAATACCAAATGGTTTTTTCCGTGTTTGGAGACTCTTACCCAAACACTTGGGAAATTGCTCGACTTTCGAAAGCTAAAAACACTCGCCTACGGTTCGTGTTTTGTTACGCTTTTCTCCAGTCTCTCAATTTCCCGCGTGTTTGGATCAGAGTATCCAAACACGCCGGAAAACCATTTGGTATTTCTTTAACAAAACACGAGCCGTAGGCGAGTGTTTTTAGCTTTTCGAGAGTCGAGCAATTTCCCAAGTGTTTGGATAAGAGTCTCCAAACATGGAAAAAAACATTTGGTATTTCTTTTATAAAATAATCACAAGTGAATATGATATACTGTCCAACATTTTCAAAAAATCGTTTTGGCGGGAATTTTCCGTGTTTGGATACTCTGATCCAAACACGGCAATTGACCAATCAGGGCTCGCGTAGTATACATGTTATTTTATAAATATCTATCTGTTTATGGTGTAAACGACTAACACTTTGTCATTTGTTTTTTATTTTAGAGACCCGTGAGACGGTGAGTTAAAAAAATGGATGTTTGCTGTTCGGGAAGGTAATTGTAGCAAGATTATTACAAGTAGAAATTCCAGACTGAAAGGGGACAAACTATAGAAAATTCTAAACTCGCCTCGACAAATATCACAGGTGGTTATATTCAAATTGTGGTGTGCATGTATATATATATATATATATATATATATATATATATATATATATATATATATATATATATATATTTATAACATAGCTTTGATATAGCAACGTTTTTGATTGGCTGTCGTGCGTGCTCCATAACTCGATGGAGCACGGCAAAAAGCGCGGGGGGAAATTTCAAAACAAAACTGAGTTTTAAATTGACTTTTTATGGCCTTTTATATTATCAAAATACCAAGCCATTTAATTTTATTGAGTAATAAAGAACAACGACCCAGAAGACATAACTTGGTCTGGGTAACAGAGTTTAAACTGTCCTTTTGGTTGGATTTTAGTGAACAAAAACGACTTGGCTACGAAAGTAGAAAAACACAACACTCAAAACGATTCGCCGGCTTGTGAAAGGATTTAATGCTATGTTATAAAAGAAATGGCTCATGGTTTAGCGTGCTCCATCGGCGAGTTATGGATGCACTTGGGAAATTTGGAGAGCACCAAAAACTCTTACGATTTTTTCGAGCTCTCCCGATTTCCCGCGTGCATCCATAACTCGATGGAGCACGCTAAACCATGAGCCATTTCTTAAATATATATATATATATATATATATATATATATATATATATATATATATATATATATATATATATATATATATATATATATATATATATATATATATATATATATATATATATATATATATACCAATAAGTGTTTGTAACAAAAAGGCGTAAGGTTCTAGAGCGCTCGATACCATTATAGGTAGAGCGAAATATAATTAAGATTTAATGCTGAGTCGCTACTCCAAGTTTCACGCTTTCGCGATCTTCAGGCAACTGACAGATTAGGTTTTTGCTATTCGTTATATACATTGGCTACGTCATTATCATTATTTAAGTTGGTGTTTAGTTACGTGTCGACACTTCGAAAATAATTCAGATCGTTTGTTCAAAAAGTTTTTCTTTTTTGCCTTCATCAATAAAAGTTTTTCTTCCAGACATAAATTGCATCGTTTTGATCCTGTCTTGTATGCCGCTACGTGCTTTATTACATACCACTTGATGTGGTGGTCTCGGTTTCCATTCTTCAATTTCCAGCCGATATGTTTCGACAACTCGGTGTCGTTGGCGTATTTTACGTTTCGGAAAACGTTTCAAACGATCTGAATTATTTTCGAAGTGTCGACACGTAACTAAACACCAATAATGATAATGACGTGGCCAATGTATATAACGAATAGCAAAAACCTATATGTTATATATATATATATATATATACCATAGAATCCCGAAAGTAGCGCCCCCCCCCCCGAAAGTAGCGGTCCCCCGAAAGTAGCGGCAGATTTCAGAAGTCTTAAAAATTTCCGAAAGTAGACCCCCCCCCCAAGAGTAGCAGCCCCCTCGTAAGCAGCGGCTCTTTTGAAGAGCGCGATTCCGCGTTATGCAGTGAATACGATTGATGATGATAAAATGGCTTGAAAGAAAGAAAGAGGAAAAATCAAACCAAAAACTTTATTTCACGTCATATTAAGAGGATATCTTGCATTCGTTTTATGTAATAATACAGCAAATTTAGTTTGTATTTACTTTACTTACTTATTCACAGTAAGTTAACGTATTTTACCACCGAAAGTAGCGGCCCCCCGTAAGTATCCCCCCCCCCCCGATAGTAGCTGCCCCCAACAGTGGATAAAACCGAAAGTAAGGGGGGGGGCGCTACTTTCTGATCCTACTAATATATATATATATATATATATATATATATATATATATATATATATATATATACGTATATATATGTATGTATATATATATATATATATATATATATATATATATATTGAGACATACACAGTTGATCAGAGAAGTTGCATCTAATTTTCCCGTGCATGTTGATGAGGGAAAATATATGCAAGCGGGAAATTTAGAAGAAGACAAAGGATTTCTTTATCTTCTAATTTTCCCTCATCAACATGCACGGGAAAATTAGAAGATTTCTTTGTCTTCTAATTTTCCCTCATCAACATGCACGGGAAAATTAGAAGACAAAGGATAAATTTCCCTCTTGCATGAGCGATGAGGGAAATACGAGGTTTACATTCCCTCGGAGAACAAAAGAATCCGAGGCGATCATGGTATTATATGAAATAAGGGCTGAACTTTCATATCAATACCTCGAAATTTCAACATATGATCCCTTATTTTAGCATTAATCCCAACCATAACTTCAACCTTCATAACTTCTAATCCTAACCCTAGCTGCATAACTTTTTCAATAATGATTTCTGTTAAAAATAACCTTTATTTTTAAATTCGTGTTTTAGTTTACTTAACAGTCTGTGTGACGTGATTTTGGGCCCTTATATGAAACTTCACCGGAACTAACTTACTATATCGCTTGTGTTGCGAAGAAACAAATCTATCAACAAAGTATAGCGAGCAACGATATTTATCAACAAAACTTATAGACCTAGCTCTTGCAAATGACGTCAAAATTGTAGCTCTGGAGGGCAACTTCAAAGTTTTGATGTAGTTCAACAAAGTAAATAATGAAAATTTTATTGTTTATATAAGCATTTGTTTTTAACCAAGGGAATAAGTGCAAATGGTTCAACATTTTGGCCTAAACTATATATTTGTGTATTTATGCCAACACAACAAATTAGCTGAGAACTGACATAAAATAAAGAAAATACGATCATTAAAAAACCATTGCTGAAATATGCACGAAATTGACTTAATCCCCATAGTAACAATAACAGCAGTTTTTCAGGGGGGTCTAACGGGAACACAACAAACGCTTTGTAAGGCGGTAAAATTTTGCATAAATTATTAGGTGAACTTTATGTGCATAATTAATTAATTTAAACAGAGATAATATCGCTAGGCCAAAGCGCAGCTCGGCTTTTTCAACCTTCGACTTAAATTGGTGAACACTGTAGCATGTTGATACACGATAGACAAATAAATGGCTTTGTATGTGTGTCCCTTTCTTACCTTTATGGTATGGGTACGTTGTGACGTCTTGGGAAACTCTATCCAGCTCCAATTGCATATTTCTCGACACGAACGCATCTGAAACAAAAACAGCAAATCGTCCGCGTTTATTCCTGAGGACTTAGTATACTTCGTAACAAACAAGATGTTAGCCTATACTGACTCGTTAACTTAGTCGTGCTTCGAAAATGTTAGAGAAATACGTTTAACCTTATAGCGTGTGGATTGTTTGTACTAAGTCGAACAATATTGAGCAAGAATTTGTGGCAACACTACCTTTATTTTTCGACCTGTTGACTCCGGTAGTTATTTTTTCTCTAAAGGTCTGATTCGACACGTCAAAGGCTCAGTAATATTAATATTATTAAATTAACACTGTTAAACATAGTGTTACCACAAATTCTCGCTTATTACTTCAATTTATCACCATGTAAACGTTTAAGGAATTCATAAACAAGTTCAGACATTAGAAAAACGATATGCAGTAAGACTTAGTACTTACTTGTGGTCGAAGAGACCGTAAGCCAGAGGGCCAAGGCAAAAATTACTCTAGCTGATAGCATTGTTATCCACTCGATACTTCAACTAGTTTGTACCTCTTCGTAGCTCATACCACACTATTTATATTGTGACTACTAACTATCACGTGACTTCAGCGCATTAAGGTTCGTTCTTTGTCCATCTAACGGTCTCTGTTCTCCGCCCTAACTTCAAATATTTCCATCAGTGATATTCGGCGTGAAGTGTCTTCCTCTAAGTAGCACTTGACCTCTATACTTCAAAATCTCTTTCACACTTCCGAAAACCTGGCGTGCGTTCTAAATTTGAATTTCCACAAAGACGAAAAAGAAATCTTTGTGTAAGTACGATTCGGTTTCAGTAATTAAGAAAAATAAGAAGAACAACAATTTGTCAAGGGTTGGCATGACAATTTGTCATGGGTTGCCATGACTTGGCTTGGTTTTGGTGGGAAAAAGTCTAAAGATAAGTCACTCTCTATTATAAACTGTTTACCAGACAAAACGTTAAAAATTTCGTGAGAAAATTCACGTGGGTTAAATTTATTGTGATAATGCGTTGGATAATGACTAAGGTTCTAATATATAGTTGGGACATTTTTAGCGATATCCATTTCACATTTTTAAAGGAAGGTAGCAATACGCACTCGACTAAAAGGACTTTGTTTTTCATTTGTTTTCTCTACTATTAAAATAGTTTAATTTTGTACATATCATATCATATCATATAAACCGTGTACACATATAATTTTCTTAATATAACTGTTCGTGTCGACAGGCGTTGTAGAGTGTTTAACTGGGATTATCCTCCCTTTTGTGAATGTGATAATGATGAAGATCATTGTTCCGAGCGTGTCCTTTTTATTAACGCAATTTCTCACTAATTATAGCTCTGAAATTACAAGTTTTTATGCCCATAATTGAACAAAGTTTAGCATTTGATGAATGTCATTTTAACATTTATGAAAAAAGTTAAGCAATGTTGAAGAAACAGATATAATCTATTTTATACTTTGTGCGACATTTGTCGATAATTTAATGTTATGGGTTGTTAAATTTGTTGGGGTTTTTTTGGTTTTGGGGTCTTGTTTACTCCATTCAGCATATCACCATTCGTTAAGACATTGAAGTATATTTAATTCGTCTCTTTATATCCGAAGGTTTCCCTATAAAGGTAAATAAAATCGTGTGCATGGTGTTTGCCAAAATAAAATATACTAAAAACCGTTTTGAACAATAAATTAAGAGTTAGAAAGAAAGTCTTAAACTTAATCTTGTCTGATGGATTTTTCCAAAGTGAATGAAATAGTCTGGCTTTAGGCAGAATAGAATACTAAAGACTAATTTTAGAAGAAAGAGTTCTATAGAAATACTTTTTAACTCATTTCTGTTCGAGGGTTTTTCCAAAGGTGAATAAAATCATCTGGTGTTAGCCAAAATATAATAAATATCAAGACGAATTCGAACACGAAGGAGATAAAAAAGACATGCAATATAAAGCTTACAAAACTGAACAAATTCTGGATTATTCTTAAACTGTGGTTCAAGCTTTACAGTAGGTGAGCTTGAAGTATGTTTATGGTGACATACTGTTTTGGTTGTTTATGTATACCACATGCATAGGGTATCAAACCAATATGTCGACATGGTCTACCAAGTACTGTTAGTTGAGTCTATTTCTAACCCAAACGTGAATGGGCGTAAATAACTTTGATATTTTCTTTTTAATAATAATTTTTCTACCAAACATCCTCAATAGCGAAGCTTAATTGATCAAAAACCAAGCAACGGTTGATACGCACAAAAATGTCATAATCAAATAATCACCGGAGCTCTATGGGGAAATTGTTTAGTCACTGAGGTCACCACCGTTATATTGCACTTGAGCTGAAGTACCCGGTTTGCGTCAAGAGGCTGTTCAATGAGGCACTTAATTGCCTGGTTACGGAATGTCGGGAGAAAACATGTGAAAGTGTGAGGGGAGCCACTCCTACGCCTGTTTTTGGAGTATATAAGATGATGCGTCTCGCACCTCGGTCATTGTTTGACACTCCGTTGTTTACAATGAAGGTCATCGTAGCAGTGTATTTTGGATGTTCCTTCGCTATTCTAGCCGCATGTAAGTATTAATACATCCCTATATTAACCTGTCTATATGTGTATATACATATATATTATATATATACACAACACACAAGAAAGAACTCGGTCAAACTCTCAAAGTATGGCGAATATATCGCCTTCACTTTGCCGCCTTGATGTTGATCTGTGTGTTGTGGATACGATATTTCTCAATAAATATTACATTATTCTTGTTATATCTTTACTGGATTATGAAATAACTCAAAACTATACTTTATCGGCTCTACTCTTAACTTATTTCTTATTATCTGTTTTAGACGCGGCCCCACGGCTTGCTATTGACGGGAAGCAAAAAGATTCGAATCTAGCGACACCACCCCCCGAAGCTCCGATAAAGGGTAAGTCGTATATTACACATTATGAAGATATAACGCTACGGTTAAACTAAAGCGATGTTTTATTACCATTTACTTTCGTAATTACAGTCATTACCTTAATCGACTTTATCTTTTTCGCTCATCTTTAGGATTACAAGGATGTGTTGGACCTGTAGGACCAAAGGGGGATCAGGGTCCAGCAGGATGGAAAGGTGACCGAGGACCTGCAGGGTCTGTTGGTCCGAAGGGGGATAAAGGACATCAGGGACCTCGAGGAAATAAAGGAGTAAGGGGGGATTCTGGTAAAAATGCGCTAAATGGATTTGACGGGAAAAAAGGCAGCAGAGGTGGCCAAGGAAACCCTGGAAACGATGGTGATCGAGGTGGGTGTCGTATTACAGAGACACGTGTTTCTAGTAAAACTAGGAATAATGCAATTTTAACAATGTTTGGTGTTTTTCAGGGCCACAAGGCGCACCTGGACCAAAAGGTCTTCCAGGAACCCCAGGACGTCCTGGAACCCAAGGAGAGCTTGGGGACCGAGGAGACAATGGTAATCGTGGAGCACCAGGGGCTCGTGGGCTTGATGGAAATGACGGCAACAATGGTATCAACGCTCTGAAAGGGGCTAAGGGCGATAAGGGGGCGAAGGGACTAGTCGGACCAAGGGGACCTTCTGGGAATACCGGCATGAAGGGACACCAAGGTAGAGATGGTGAGCCAGGGGTACCGGGAAGTGCAGGACCAAGAGGACCAGACGGTAGTGTAGGAGCTCCTGGCGACAATGGACCTAGAGGGCATACAGGAAGTCGAGGACCACAGGGACCAGCAGGGACACCAGGCAGTAACGGAGCAGACGGTTTAAAGGGAGCAGCTGGACGACCTGGCGCTATAGGTAGACCCGGTTTCCCAGGCGCACGTGGTCTTCGAGGAGATCCTGGTACAAATGGCACGAATGGCTATAATGGTTTAAATGGTACGTATATATTGTCAGTGGCTTGACTAGAAAACCACTGACATGCAGATTATAGAGAAACGAAATAGCTGACGTTTGGAACCAAATGTCTTCGTACAACGTATGAGTAACTTCAAAAATCCTGGTAGTTTTCCACCTTTGAAATTCTCTCTAGACCACATTTTTAATTGGGACTACATGCATGTACACAAGCTTGAACTGGCTATTTTACCATAGAACGATGGCTTCCCATTGTTCTAAGGTAAAATGGCACAATGGCCAGTTCAAGCCTGTATGCACAGACACACGTGCAAACGAGGCAAGAAAGCTTGTTTGTGTGTCTGTAGTTGCAAACAAACTTTCCTTTATAACGAGGCTACCAGAAAGGCTGATTTGAATGCAAAGGTCTATAGCACTTCACTTTTATATTGCTCTCTGCAATTGATGTAGTTGGGGTTTTTTTTGTCGTTTTATTCCACTAGGTGAGCCTGGCGATCCAGGCGATAATGGTATCCCAGGGAGGAGTCAGGTGATGAAATGTTCAGTTATCGAGAATATCGGTGGTAAGGTTGACTGTAGCACATTGCCCGCGACAAGCACTCCATATAGAATGATGGGATGTTACTGTAGTTACTCCTGCACCCGTAAAGTCATCAGTTATGGACAATGCGACTGCAATTGTGATAACCACTCAGGCATTCACACGAAAGGAACCTGCTGTGCACTCGTACTCCAATAGACACTACCTTAATGTTAAAAAGAGTTCGTGTATTTAGCCATCAAGGCACTCTGCAGATGTATAATCTGGAAATAATTGTTTTGTCATTAAAACTTATGTTACAAATTTTGAAATAAATTCTTTTTTTAAAATATATTATATTGTGTTGTTTTCTTTGTGGTGGATCGTGAATACTTGAATAACAAAGAATCGCTCGAAGTTCGTTGCTAAGCACATCCCTTTCAAATGAAATACAATTAGCAAATATACCCCAAATAATTTAAACGTAGCTTTAGAAACATTAGCTATCAATTTGATTTAATGTGATTTCAATGCATGTCAAAAATTATAATGCTATAAATTATAGCATTTATCTCAAAATTCTGGACTGTAGAGAGGAGACAAAAATGTCTGCTCATTTTGAATTTCTATAACGTTTTACAAAAAAAGATCTTCTTTCAAAACAAAAATTGAAAGAGACACGAGAATTGCACTGAATTCTCTGGATAGATTTACATATATGTTAAAAGTCTAGGGTGAGGCTTTTAAGTTGTACTTGAAATGAATATCGAGGAATAATCCGAAAATAGTGTCTATTTTCATCTAACACCAGAGTTATTATACTTTGGCTAACACCAGACTATTTTACTCTGTCTTCTAACATGACCAGACTATTTTAGTTTGGCATCAATTGTTGAGTGAACCACTAAAATAACGTATATTTTAAAATACTTATGCATGCATAAATGAGATGTAACGTTATAATTCGATAGAAGGTTCTTTGTTAGAGTTAAAAGATCCAGTGAAATACACCAAAGAACAGTCTTTTCTTAAAACGCAAGACTTCCGGCCTTTCGGCAGTACAGCAAGCTTGAGTGTGTATTTCCTCATTGCCTACGCTGGAACTAATTTTTTCTAATTTTCAAAAGGCGAGCAAATTGAATTAGGTGTATCCGTGATACAAAAGTTTTTCCGGAAGGAATAAAAATCTTCCTATGGTCTATAATTATACTCGAATAAAATTATATACAATGATACTTAAAAAATACAGAAACGTCAGGCTTAATCTTATCGATGCTCAATTGACCAAAGTGGCCAAAACTATAACCTCTTGCTGACAAACCTTTTAAAACGACCAGACTTTCATCGCTTGCATGCGTATAATTATATTTTACTTGTTAGTTGAATAAACATCTTTTGTCTTTAAAGATAAATTAAATATATCTGGCAGTGAAGTAAAAATAACTTTTGTTCAGACGCCTTTTCGGAAACAAGTATAATATATGTCAAATCGTAGCAAATATTTGGGTTATACAATCGTTTAAAAATAACACGCAACTTCAATTCTATTTCTACATATTTATATACGATATATATATATATATATATATATATATATATATGTAATGTTTACAACACGAGCGGCCGTGTTGTATTGAATTATACAATCACGAGCCGAAGGCGAGTGATTGTATATTCAATACAACAAGGACGCGAGTGTTGTAAACAACTTGTGAAATGAATAAATAGTAAAAGTCCCTTTGGGATAATCATATGGAGATGCTAATTAGTTACAAGCACTAGTGGTTTGTATGGGGTTTACAGGGGTATACATGTGACGTAATTTCTGAAATTGGGTTGGCTGCAAAACTCATAAATTATTAATGAATTTCACAAATATATATATATATATATATATATATATATATATATATATATATATATATATATAAGAAATCATGACCGCGAAGGAGGTTGTATATATCTGATACGACATATTAAGCTATTTACAATATTCGTGTCCGTGTTGTATTGGATATACAACGGCCATTCATATTGTAAATAGTACTTTTATATCGCGTCACCTTGAACAAATCCCTTGTTCTAGGGCTTCTCCAGAGGTGAATGGAGTATATAATGTATAATATGTTAGGGTTAGCCAAAATATAACTAAATACAATTCAATTCAATTCAGTTCAATTCAATTCAATTCAATTCAATTCAATTCAATTCAATTCAATTCAATTCAATTCAATTCAATTCAGATAGGAAGAAGCCCATGCGACCATGCACCACATATATGTTATTAATATACTAAATAAATATATTAATTTCAAGCAATCAGAAGGTTGTGGGTTCGATTCCCTCTTGGGAACTCAGAAAAAAATGGCTCGAAAAACATTTTACATTCAATTTTCATACATCTGAGCTAGCATATCGATCGCGCATCTCTTCTCTTAACACATTACGACATTACTATTATACGAAGTTGATACTGTTCAATAGTCTCCGGTAAATTATCTATACCATTACGTGTCGGTCATTTTTGATATGTTGCCCATTTTAATTTTTTTTTATCGCGTTTTGATAATGGAAGATATTAAACTTGTCTCGACTTGATGTAAATTATTTCATAAAAACCGAACCAATATGCAATTAACTATTCACCGACATTTTTTTTGGCAGAACTTATAACTAGGTACCCGGGCTAGCCCGCTTTGCTGAGATCGTGCTTGTGCTCATCTTTTGTTTATATGAGAGCCGAGCCATCCCGCCTAGCCAAGATCTCACTTTGTGAGACCGATATTCCGGGTACCTGGGCTGGGGTTTTCCCATGTAAACACGATTGACAGGTCTGGCTCGCCTACCCGCGTTGGCGTTAAAAGCTTCATACACGCAATAAAATTTGTTTTTATCAGCTTTTTTCGACATATTAACAATTCACAAGTTGTGCTTGTTCATGTACAGTTCATATTTAAAACAATGAGACTTCGTGCATTACCAGAACTGGCTAGGCGAGCTAGCCCTTCTCATGTAAACGAGTCAGCCCGGCTATTGGCGAGCTAGCTCTTCTCATGTAAACACAATAAAAATCATCTCGGCAAAGCGGACTATCTCGGGTATACCCGGGCTGGCTCGCTTCCATATAAACACCCTCTAATTAACTTAGTGTCATACTTAATCTTGGAGACCTTGGATGTCTTCTAAATGTTCCAGTGTTCTTCCTAGCGACGGTATGAGTCCGTTAAAAATTTAATTTAGTGCATAGGGTTTTTTTTAGTTTACAAACAAGGAGTCTTTTCTATTTTGTTTCCTTTTGTTCTTGTCACAATGGTCGGATCTGATAGGTGCTGGAAATATATTTGTCGTCAAGGCAAAGCTTATTCTGTCAAAAACATTGTTGGACACACTTTGTCCTGTTTTTTAAACTATAAAGTCAAGGGCATAGCGTTGTTTAACCCCGGAAGGAACTTTAGTCTTTACGTGTTGCATCTTTTGTATTTTGTTCTAGATAATGCTATTGACTATTTTATTTTGCGTAGTATCTAAAGTTATTAGCTATATAGATAATCTGGCTAACACCATGATAATTTTTTGGCTAACGTCCGTCTATTGTACTTCACCTATGACACCGGACGATTTTTTTAACCATATATTGTGTGAGTGTGTCGCTACAACAACGGAACACTTTTTCGTTTTGACGCACTTGACGAAAAATATACATAAGCCTCAAATACAACCAGGTTTTCACATACACTCAGAAGTACACACGAGGTTCTCGCTTCAGCACTATTTCCTATCACTGATAATGCCTTCGTATTTGTTTCGTTTCAAACAGAAAGCCTATAATCAATTGATGTTTCTTTTCTAATTATACCCATTACAATTAATTACAGAATTATCTAACTCCATGCAATTATACCGGACGAATTCGTGACCGGTCTCGAATTCGTCCTATTTCGTCGTGTAAACAGGCGAAACCGTACTAATTCGGGACCGGTTCCGAGTCTTCCATATAAACAGGTGAAACCGTACTAATTCGAGACCGGTTCCGAGTCTTCCATATAAACAGGCGAAACCGTACTAATTCGAAACCAGTTCCGAGTCTTCCGTATAAACAGGCGAAACCGTACTAATTCGAGACCGGTTCCGAGTCTTCCATAAAAACAGGCGAAACCGTACTAATTCGAGACCGGTTCCGAGTCTTCCATATAAACAGGCGAAACCGTACTAATTCGAGACCGGTTCCGAATTTGTCCGGTACCGTTTGAACGTAGTCTTACAACGAGAAACATGCTCAATTATATATAGGGCAGAAAATTCTCTAAATGGTCAACTTCTGTGTCTTTCATTTAAAGAAAAAGTTCCTTTAATTGGAATAGACTGTATAAAGGATTTCAGTTGAACAGTATACAGCGCCATTATTTTAGATTTTTCAGTTTGAATTTTCGTCTCTTGAATATATCTGTTTGAGAGTTTGTTACGGTCTTTTTTTCTTCATTTGAAATAGTATTAATGGTATCTCTGCTTCTTTTGTGTCCTTTAATAAGGCATGGGTAACTAAATAATAATTTGGAATTCAAAGTCTGCACAAAGTAATTTCAATCTCCCATGTATATATATGAAATTTGTGAGGCATAAATGGTACAAGGTGTTAGCGCGCCGCCTCTTACCGCTGAATTAAGCCCAGTCGAGTAGGGTTATTACTCGGATGGGTGACCACATTGGCTTTATGCGAGTAAAGTTGGTTTTCTGCTGTACTCGAGGGCTTTTCACCGGGTTCTCCAGTTTTCCTCCCTTTACAAGACCAACACCATGATAGTTCCTTAGTTAAGTCAACGAACTAACCTGCTTACCTGTATTTAGAAATCATAGAAAGAACACTGACTCGGGATATATTACATGACACTTCTTTTTTGTTAACTTTAGGCAATGTGGGGTGAGGGCCATTGGGTTATCTCTATCTAAATACTGTCATACATGTTATAACCCTTAATAAATAAGTCGCTTTACTTTTTTTTACCTTTTTTATAATTTGAGGGTTCAGATTTCTAATTTTGGACAATTTGTTGAAATGTTTAAAATGGAGTCTTCGTGCCAATCACGAATATGATTTTGTCATTTGACACTTATATTGGTTTTTGTGTTGCATCAACAACGCGGCGTTCTTTAACACGTCAAAAAATAAATTCCTCTGTTACCTAGCGTTGCCTGAATATAAGCTTCGAGAACGATATCGTTAACCTTCAGTGGAGTAGAGGATCTTGAAATGTCAAGTGGCACTCGATGCCCACGGTTGTTGTTAAGTGAGCACTTAAGCCACTTGACCCCTTTTCGCTCGTTAGTGGGATAAAAAACTCTTTAATGTATAATGTTACTTTTATAGCTTGTATTAATGGGTAATAACAAAGGTTTGACACTTTCATTTGGATCACGTTTTCGCTAAATCTGAAAGATATCTTTAAAATCTCTTAGAATCTTACTGGCGATAAAAAGCATCGTGGATTCCTCATGTGTTTCATTGTGCAGCCTTGGAAAATCGGGGATTCCTACGGATTTCTTAAACAAAGGTGTCTTCTTTGAATAAATCTTGTTATGACATCGCCTCAATATCAAGCTTCTTCCTGACGCCTACTTTAGACTGCCATGAGAACACAAGTGAAGGCTAAACTATTTTTCCCACACAAAATCCTGATGTCATTAGGAACAGCCAATGAGATTCCTCGACACCCACTCGGACAGTTTGCTTATCTATAAAAGCCAAGTACAACATTGATGTTGACTACAAAGTCGAAGTGTTCTTTTTTCGGTCATGAAGACGAAAACGGTGTTAGCATTTTGTGCCTTGGCTTTGACGTTTCTTTCAATCGGTGAGTACTATCATACAACTTCGAAAAACCTTTAAACATTCACTATTCTGTGTAACCATAGTTAGTTATGTTTATATTCATTGCTCTTAACTGAATATACTCTATACGATCATCACGCTATACCAGTCGCTAAAGCAAACACTTTGATGTAACTCTTATACACTTTGATACACATATATACAGTTGTTTTGTCATTGTTCGTATTGTATTGCTAAGCTTAATAATGCTTTATTTTCGTTTATTCTAGATGGCCGTAGGACAGCACTGGAAGGTTAGTTTTAAGATATTGTATATTACAGCTTTGAAAATATGGTCTTTGTTTATGTCAATTGTTCCCGGGTGGGTCTGCCATTTTTATAATGTATGTTTATAACCCTATTTAGTATAAACTAACTGTAGTGCACTATTTGCATTCTGATTGGCTGATCTACTCATTGTGTGTCGATTATATAGACCACTAGTAGCGAAAGAGTTTCAATGAATGCAAAATAACGACAAAAATTCGCGTTTTGCTGAGGTTTTAGTTTGTTTCTTAAAATAATAGTTTCTCTGACTAGTTGGTTTCTATACTATAAAACAATTAAACAACTCGGGCTCATAGTCTAATTGTTAAGTTTTGGGGAGCACGGGTGGCGTGTGCTGTTATGCCTGGTTCTCATATGTCGCCGATCGTCGGCGATTTGTGATTTAGATGCATGTTAAAACGGGAAGTGCAGCAGCATGTTAAGTAATAAAGAACAATGCAGAAAAGCAGTATTTTTATTCTTTTACTTAACATGCATCTAAATCATGGGTCGGCGACGATCGGCGACCATCGGCGACATATGAGAACCAGGCTTTAGCGCGCTGCCTCTCACCAAAAGTTAAGCCCCGTTAGATGGGTGACCGCTTGGGAATGACCCCATTGTCGAGCTGGAAACTAATGTGAGTAGAGTTGTAATTGATCTCTCCTGTGCTTCGAGGGTTTTTCGCCGGGTTCTCCGGTTTTCCTCCTTCCGCAAAACCAACACTTACGTCATGGTAGGCATGTTCAATTGGGGCATTTCACCTTGTTTGACCACCAGTTGCAGTAGGCAATAAAGTTATTAAAGTTAAAGTTATTTTAAGGCAGCCTTGTCCAAGGGTTCCCTAGAGGTCAATAAAATTGCCTGGCGTTAGCCATGTAGAGAGTAAATTCCCTAAAGTGTATGTAAAAACGTAGAATGCTGCGTAGGCAGTGTTTTGGATAGAGCAAAATGAAAAGATGGTAAACTGCCGAGAATTGCTTTGGTATGGAATAAAGGAAAAACTAACGTTTCAAGCGAAACCCTTCATCACGTTCCACTCTATTGAAGGGCTTCGCTCCAAACGTCAGGGCGCTGCCTCTCACCAATAGTTAAGCCCGGTCGGACGGGGTTAGTACTTGCATGGATGGGTGACCGTTTGGGAATAACCTCGTACTCCGCCAGCTTGGGACTTATGTGAGTAGAATTTAGTTGGTCTCTCCTGTGCTCCGAGGGTTTTTCGCCAGGTTCTCCGATTTTCCTCCCTCCGTAAAATCAACACCTAGGTCTTAGTTGTCTACACATAGGAGTTTGGTGTCAATTGGGACGAAAGTTCTGTTCCTCTCTCCTGCCACACGTTAAGTGGCAAATTTAATAAATTGAAAATTTTGTTATCAAAATTATTCTCGGCTGTTTACCACCTTTTCACTTTTCTCCAAATTACTATAGGCCTACTTAGATAATTTAGATAGGAAAGAGCTAAAAGCGTGTATAGATAGATAGATAGATAGATAGATAGATAGATAGATAGATAGATAGATAGATAGATAGATAGATAGATAGATAGATAGATAGATAGATAGATAGATAGATAGATAGATAGATAGATAGATAGATAGATAGATAGATAGATAGATAGATAGATAGATAGATAGATAGATAGATAGATAGATAGATAGATAGATAGATAGATAGATAGATAGATAGATAGATAGATAGATAGATAGATAGATAGATAGATAGATAGATAGATAGATAGATAGATAGATAGATAGATAGATAGATAGATAGATAGATAGATAGATAGATAGATAGATAGATAGATAGATAGATAGATAGATAGATAGATAGAAAACTTTATTTAAACACGCTAACGATGTCAACCTAGGCTGATTTCCACAAGGCATAGTCAATCGAGATATGGTCTGGAAACTCGGCAAACTTCAAAGCGCCTATAATGAGCTGTGATTTTATGTTGAACCGTACCTTACACCGTGCACATCCTTTGTTTGAGGTTTATTAATATTTAAATAGCACGGTTGAGTGATTGAACTGAAACGTTGCTATTGGACAATTCGTTCATTATACTAAAATACAATGTGTTCAGTGACCGTGCACCGTGCACAAAAATGCATAAAGGCGAACAAAAAGATAGACCAAAGACTTTAGCTGAGTTTCCAGACCATATCTCGATTGACTATGCACAAGGGGCGTGTACAATAACAGAAGATTATAAAGATACAGTAAGGTATAGTATGAAATTTAGAGGTCTAATTTTGTAATTGGACCTCTAACTTTCATACTATATAATAATATAGTAAATATAAAGTATAGTAAAACACATCTATTTGACTATTTACAAATATTTTTCATATGCTATTATCTAAAAATATGAGTATCGATTTTAATTTCAAAGGGAGTTGCTCTCCCTAATTTCTTTTGGTAAAGAATTCCAAATGTATGCCCCGTCAAACATGAAGCTTGAAGCATGAAGTTTGTATCCCAAGAACTTTAACAGTTCTGGTTCCTGAAACATATCTTAACTATATAAGTGGAAAAATTGGGGAGGAAACATTTAGTAAAATATAGTTAAGGTATTTTTGAAATAAGCACTGAATTTTGACAAAGTATTTTCTTAATTAATTCAAATAACCACGTCAAATCAGCATGTCCCAATATAAAGAGTAACAAATTTATTGATATGAATTTCGTCATGTTTACAGAAAAGCCAGAAATAAGCCTAAATTTATTTATTTATTTCCTTAAAAGGCCCAGAAGTTTTTACTACTGATGACATCATAATGACGTCAGAATTTGTTGTTATGAGAACAAAAGTGTAGAAAACATATATTTGTATTTGGCATACTATCATCTAAAAAATTCATTGCAATAGTTTGGGAGATATTGCCCGCAGGTATTTTCCGCCCTCCCCGGCGCAACCCCATGCAGCTATAGAAGACCAAAAAAAGCCCAGTCTGAATTGCGTTAATGGTCGAATCAACTAGATCTGAATGTCTTAGTTGGATATTGCTCCTGCGCTTTGTCGGTGATTCTTTTAAATAACAATCGTTGAAACCATTTTTGGTATATATGTCATTGTTTAGAAAACATGCTTCTTGGAAAGTGATATATGTTGAGTAAACGGCTCAACTATAGCGTTCGATAATTTAATCATAGTTATTTATTATATTTAATTTATTATTGAGTCGGTTTTCTTTGTTCTTTCGAGGGCTTTATATCGCATAAAACCCTTGAATACTAATTAGATAAGAAATGAAGGAAAAAACTAGGAAAATCTTTGTCCAAGGTAGAAAAAAAGACAAACCTTTGTTGGAAAACCTCCTCCATAATTAATTAAGTCAGATAAATCCCTCGAACGTCGGGATTTATGCGATATAAAGCCCTCGGACGCTGCGCGTCTTCGGGTCTTTATATAGCATAAATCCCTCGTCCTCGGGATTTATTTATTACTTAGTGAGGATACTGGATACGAACATCACCGAAGTGTTTTTCAGTGAGGTCTTGTGACATATTAGAATACAATACAGCATTTTACAATAATATAACTTATACAAAATAGAGTTTTTTATTGAAGTTTCCGCCACTAATAAAAACGATAATCTCACATGTATGCATGATTATTTACGTTCGCTTTGCTCACTCGTGCGATATCCTAGTCAACACTCGAAATAAATGTCATATTTCCGCACATCCATGTAATATTATTCTCTATTTATTTAAAGTGCCTATGAAACGAAAATTAAATTTGTCTTATTTGAAAGAACATTTAAAATGATAGAGTAACATCTTTTGAAGTTTTTCGTTTCCTTGCTTCATTATAAAGATATTTCAGTTTGTTTGATATGCAAATTAAACATTTTGACGTAACACGTGCATAATGAGTTATCGAAAAACGTTATATATCTTTGTTATTATCAAATATAATCACTTGAAAATATATCTACATGTTTAGTGTTCTGGACGAAACACACGCACATGCTTCGTTCAAATTAATTTGGTTTGATAATAGCAAAGATATCTAACCTTCTCCGATAACTCATTATGCACCTATCAAACAAACTGAAATATCTCAAGAACAAAGCAAGGAAACGGAAAACTGCAAAATATGTTATTCTATAATTTAAGTGTTCTTTCAAATAAGAAACTTAATTTTCGTTCCGTAGGCACTGTAACGTATTCTAACTAAATTTAAACAATATAAGTTGATAGGTATAGTTCGTTGGTCGATCGGTCAGTCAATCAGTCAGTTGTTGTTGTTGTTGTTGTTGTTGTTAGTTTGTCTATTGACCCTTTTAGCACCAAGCACCTACACTGGTATTTACTCTGGCTAATGCCAGACGATTTTACTCGTCAATAGGAAAACCGTACCCCTGGTACTCTATAAGCGTTATAATTTAGCCTGGGAGTCGGAAAAAGTGGGCGAGGGCGAATAAGCGGGCGAAAAGGTTAGTCTGCATAGGTTTTGTTTTATTGCATGTTCAAGTTGTTGAAGTCCTTCGCAGCATGTACAGGGTGTCCCAAAAAAAATGCCCCCCATCCATTTTTGTACTGCATCTTTTTTAATTTGGGTACAAGAAGTAAATTTTTATATCACGCCGAAAGCCCATCACTCCTTCTTTGTTGTCTGAAATTTTCAGAGCTAAATAGTTCTCTACTCGCTTCCTGGAGTCATTTAAAGAGGCAACATCAAAATTTGAACTTGTCCAAATTATGAAATTATGTATGCTACCTATAGATTTGGAAAAATACAAGGTGTCCCAAACGAATGTCGCCCATCCAGTTTTTGACTACAGCTTTGTTTGAGTGCGGAATATAAGTTTGAATACATATGCATGTGAAAGCTGACCACAGGGGAATGAAGTTCGGCATCAAATCATGTGGGGTTCCTTGGGGTAATAACAGAGCTCATGAGAGTTCCATGCACATGTTTGCCATGTAGGCAGAAGTGCACTTTACTTTATCCGTCTTAAGATGGTTAGACAACAATTCACTTCCGAGGAAAGAGCATTCATGGAAACAAGAAGCCCAACAAGGACAAGGGAAATCTTTAGGAGAAGATTTCCAAATCTTGACGTAGCATACATAATTTGGACAAGTTCAAATTTTGATGTTGCCTCTTTAAATGACTCCAGGAAGCGAGTAGATAACTACTTACCTCTGAATATTTCAGACAACAAAGAAGGAGTGATGGGCTTTCGGTGTGATATATAAATTTACTTCTTGTACCCAAATTAAAGAAGGTGCACCTCATAAATGGATGGGGGGCATTTGGGACACCCTGTAGTAAATAAACTTCGGTCCCCCCCCCCCCCCCATTTGTGTTGGTTTTTTGGTAGATGTAACTTGTTTCGTATTCTTGGGTTGTATGTGTGTGTGTTTAAAAGTGGCTGTTTGTGTTTAGTTTAAACTCGTGATCTATTAGGTAAGTTTTGGTACCAAAACCGAGACTGTTTTGATCAAATCAACTCAACGTTTTTTATCGATTTTTTTTCAGTTCAACTAAGCAGCTTATCGCGACCATCTAATGACATATATAGTATAGCCACTTTTCTGAAAGGTAAGTTGTCCACATTTGTATATCTTGTGTGCCATTGGCATTGTGACTCTCTAATTGCATGACTTAAAAGATATTGGCAATAAAAATTAAGTTTATCTCATTTGAAAGAACTCGTCGAATGGTATAAGAAGACCTTTTACAATTTCCCCGTACCTGTTTTGGTTTTGGAAATATTTTGACTAAAGACAACGTGCTTCCGCCATCTTGGAATTATTTTCGATATGCAAAATTATGCATGTGACGACATAACCAAGGTAAAGTGAAATTTTTATCTTGCCAACCTTATGACATTATGAGCTAGAAACTCGATTTTTTGTTGCGCTATTTCCATTTTAAATTGACCCACAACATTTAAAAACCCTTCCGTGGAAATTTCGTCATCCACGGAGTAGTTTCATCAGGTTTACCCTGCTTGTGACGTCACCAATTTCCTAGTTAATTAGACGCAATATTACAACAACATGGCGGACAGCACGCTGTCTTTGGTCGAAATATTTCCAAAACCAAAACAAATACGGAAAAATTGTAAAAGGTCTTCTTATACCATTGGACGAGTTCTCTCAAATGAGACAAACTTATTTTTTTATTGCCAATACCCTTTAACTATTATTCTCAGTTTACCGGACACCAGTGAACTCGATGTAAGTTAAAATCTGATACCTGAAACACTAACGCGTAACCAAAAGGTGAGGCAAAAAGTTTCAGGCCCCTGCGCGGTTTGCAGGTAGGATTCAGTCTCCCACAAAATGTTTTTTACACGGCCGCCCGTCTTGAGCGAACTGCGAAGGCTCGAAAAAAGGCTTGAAAAAATTATTTATTAAATTATTTTGTCAGATTCTCAACGTACATTTAGTGGTTTCCCATTGTTGTGCTGTTGTTGTTTTATTTACTGTATAGCAGTTCGAAACTATACCGTAAATTAAGCTAGGGATGAAAATAGGCTGGCTAGGATGAAAACAGCCAGCTGAAAAGGCGAGAACAAGAGTGAAAAAGCTATTCTTGTACGAGTTTGAAGACGTATTAATACTTGATATTTCATAATACTGTATACATCTAATGTCATTTTCTTATTTCTGCTCCTTTAATTTCTTGTTCGGTTTTATTAATTAAACGGCCTTTTATTTTAGATTGTTTATTTTTCACGTTCACTCATGGCTAATTGTTTCAGTACGAATGCGGAATAGTTTTTAAACAAAACGACACATGAAACTGGTACTAACGACATATTCTATTCAAAGTTTGTGTTGATTTTTTGTATCCTCTTCGGAGTAACGAAACTCCAATATATGGTTTATATTATAACGCAAAGTTTGATTTTAAATAATTTCTTGACTGACAAACTTCGTGCATGTTTTGTAAAGACAATGACTTTTACTATAGCAACAAATAAACAATTACTGCATAATTAGTTCAGCAGCATAGCACAACCATTTAAAATTTAAAATGTACGTTTAGCAAAGCGTGATAAAATGGTTCAATAAATAATTTTCCAAACCTTTTCGAGCCTTCGCAGTTCGCTCAAGACCGGTGACCGTGTAAAAACAGCATATCCTCCTACCTAGAATTATCAATAATCAGTAAGTGTGAAATGCCTAGAATTACCAATAATCGTTAATTTTAAAAACTAATTCCCAACCCCCACACCCCACACCCCAACCCCAACCCCAACCTCTAAACCTTCACTGATCTCAAATAATATACTCATTATACTGGATAGAGCATCTATTGTTTCGCGCGTGGCAAAAATTGAAGTCAGAAGTGAGGCTAAAAATCTCGCGGCCACCATATCCGGTGGGACCCACAATATTGCTGAATCATAGTTTTCGCCTCTGGTTTTCGCTTTAAATGATCGGGTTTTTAACGAAAACCAGCTAATTTTTTGTAACATGTATCTGTCGTTATGGGAGAACTTAAAAGTGCCTGTATGAAAACCAAGTGGGTCCCACTTGGAATGGCCGCCGCTAATTTATTCCGACTTCACAGCGAGCACCGGATGTTCTATCCAGTATAATGTGTATATTATTTGAGATCAGTGCTAAACCTTACCCTAAACCTAACTACAACCCCCCGGCAACCCTAACCCACAACCCCCCAGTGGCCCTAAACCTAACCACAACCCTCCGGGAAAAAAGCCGGGAAAAAAGTCCCACGTCTCAGACCCCGACCGCAACACCCCTACTGGTTTTTTAGTTATATGCAATTTAGTTTAACATCCGGCGTGTGGGACAGAGAATTACCTACAATTACCAATTATTGTTAATTCAAGGCCGTTTCACACTTACTGATTATTGGTAATTCTAGGTAGGAGGACATGTTGGTAAAAAACATTTTGTGGGAGACTGAAATCTACCTGCAAACCGCGCAAGGGCCTGGAACTTTTTGCCTTACTTTTTGCCCCACGAATAACTGGACGCGGACACCAGCTTGTCACACACCCCTAGACACCTTCGTAGGCGGTCAGCGGACGAGTGGTGTCCGCTAAACTGCAGTCTAGCTATTTTTGGTATTTTTCTGACTCTGATTGTCATCAATACATTTTATAGTTTTGTTCAAGTTATTCTGCGTTTTTTGTTGCCTCCGTTTTCACGAAATTTATTTTTATTTTAGGTGATTTGGGACTTAGCGGTACAATTGGGACCAATGGAAGTACAGGGGCTGCTGGTCGCACTGGAGATGTTGGTCCAAGAGGGTCCACTGGTCAAAATGGAGACCAGGGTGACCGAGGACCTAAGGGACTACAGGGAGACAAAGGTGATCGGGGTGACGATGGTCTTCATGGCGTTGATGGTGGACCAGGTAATCCAGGGCCAGCTGGAGATCCAGGTGCTCCTGGACTAAAGGGTAAGTGTCATTGTTGCTGTTGTTGTTGTTGTTGTTGTTGTTGTTGTTGTTGTTGTTGTTGTTGTTGTTGTTGTTGTTGTTGTTGTTGTTGTCCATCTTCTCCATCTTCCCCATCTTCTCCATCTTCTCAAACAGCAGCATTATGGTCATCTTCACCACCACTATCACAATTACCATCACCACCACTATCACAATTACCATCACCACCACTATGATCATCACCACTACCACCATTACTACCACCATCACCATCATTACCACCACCACCACCATCATTACCACCACCATAATCACCACCATAACCATCACTAACACCATCACTATCACTACCATGATCATCACTACCAGCATCACTACCATTATGACCACCACCATCATCACCACCACCATCACTACCACTATCACCATTGTTATCAACATGTTCTCGTTATTAATGACAGTTATGTTGTGCCGACACGTTATGTTGCTGTGAAGTTTCGTTTCTGCAACTGACAGCTTGGGGGAACTATTATTGTAGGTTACCGAGGTGTGGAAGGACCTGTGGGCAAACACGGTGCTGATGGTGGTAATGGTGCTAGAGGAGCGAGAGGACAAGCAGGATATGCTGGTCCAAAAGGCTACAAAGGTAACCCTGGCAACAATGGTACTGACGGCGCGCCTGGTTTCAATGGAGTACCTGGTGACGTAGGAGATGAGGGCAACAAAGGAGACACTGGTCCAACTGGTATCCCTGGTGAAAGTGCAGGAGGACCTGGTTACCCTGGAACCAATGGAGCACCCGGAAACCCAGGACCTGCAGGAGACCCTGGGAACAATGGGGATAGAGGCGCTCAAGGTAACACAGGTTCTCCAGGTTATCCGGGACCTAAGGGACATACAGGACCAGCTGGGGCAGCTGGTGTAGATGGTGCTGATGGTGCAAAAGGAAATGCAGGAACCATTGGATTTCGAGGACCTTCGGGACCTGTTGGTAATAGAGGACGTACAGGAACCCCAGGAACTGATGGAATTGATGGCAGCAATGGAGGTCCAGGTATGTAATGAAATATGCCCTAGAAGAGTAACACTACACTACTTTGCTTATTACAGATCAACTCATATACTTGATTCATTGTTCTTTTTATATGTTGGATCAATTGATTCATAGATTTGATTTTATATGATAAATTCAGTTAGAAATAATTTGATTTGAAACGGCTTCGAAACCCATTTATTTCATTAATTCGTTGGCGTAGTACTTGTTTTGAAAATCAGCCATAAAAATTCATATTGAGAGAGAAATTTTTTGGTAAAATTTAAATGTGGTTAAATATAATAATATATTTAAGCAAAGTTAACTGCGGATGTAGTTGGCCTGCGGTTCCCCTCATTAGGGGAGTACCTTACGTCTCTACGTTAAGGGGTTTCCCGCGCATTCGGAATTCATTGAGCGTCTGTTGCTTGCTGCAGTAGCGTCTTTGCTCAGCTTGTGCTCCCCCCTTCGCCTTTTCCCCACCCGTGTTAGATACGAAGTATAGAATCCTATAGATCGTATATGTTATTCCACTGACTTGTCAGTGTGACTGGTGCCGGTGGTCTGCCTTGGCAGAGTTGTCATGGCAAACGCCTATTACTTCTCTGATTACCCTAATTGCTATTGCTTAGTTTGCTGGCTATTTGCTCATGGCCCAATTGCTTACAGTTACTTGCTTGCTAACAAGGCTAGATTGCTGACTAGCCTGGTCACCAACGGCACCTACCTCCAAACAACGCATATTCTGCAGTTAATCATATGTAAAGTTATCGACATGGTACTGACTTGCTTTGTGGTTTCCTCACAAATTATTGAGTTTTTGAAATGCGTGATAGTGTATAGTGATGCGTGTCAGTTTGTAGTTCACATTGCAGTGAAAACTCGTACGTTTGTGTCTTAAAGTGTTTATGAAGTAAAAAAAAATCGTTGGTATCGTTTTTGTTTTAGTGAACAGAATAGCATGGCAGTAGCATTCACTGAAAATTTCAAGAGAATCCAACGTATAGTCTTCGAGCTGTTAACTCGAAGATTTAAAAAATGTTGGCTTTCAAATCAGTAACAATATCTTATGACGAACTCTATAGGCAAGTTTCAGGGTGTTGCACGCGCATCATTTTGCAAAGAAATTGGCGGGCTCCTGGCGGGCTCTCCACAAAGTAAGCAATGGCAAACAGACTTGCTAGCAGAGCCAAGAACAGCAGAATAACAGTGTTAAACATCCAGAAACTGCATCTATAATTTGTTTATTTTAAATAGTATGTTTACTTTGAGGGGAGCTTGCCAGTTTTTTTGAAAAATGATGCGCGCGCAACACCCTGAAACTCGCCTATTGTACTACTATGAATAACAACAATGGATTTTTAGCATCAATGATCCATCTGTGTACATCATTAGGTATTGTTGTAAAGAAGCCCAAATTTCCTCAAAAATAAATAAGCCCTGGCAAACAGTGAAATAAAAGTAGTGTGCGCATGCGTAGGCAGTGTTGAGATACAAATCGAAATATAGCGAGGTTTGAATACTGCCGAAAATATTGAACGGCAGCTTCTAACGTTTCCAGCGAAGGCTCTTCGTCAGATAGAAACGTAAAGGCAAAATTTGACAGTTCATAACTCCAGAACTATACGCCAGATTTTCTTAAAATTTTTCGTGAATGCTCCAACCACGCTCTTCTGCCATTAAAATAAAAGAGGTGTCAACGAGATCTTCACTTCATATAGACCCTTACAAATCGTTGTTCTATCACATTTTGAATGATTAAAAAATGTAAATTTTTCTACTTAAAGTGGCTATGAAATGAAAAATTCTTTGGTATTTTTGTTGTTTTATTGTACAGAGGAGCGTGACAAGAGCACTCACTGAAAATTTCAAGAGAATCTGATGCGTAGTTTTCGCGCTATTAACTCTCAAAGTTTGCCATGGCTTGTTCGTTCTTGGAGAAAAATTGGGCTTTCGGTAACAATGCTTATGACGTACGCAAATGACAACTATGCATAAGAACAACAGATTTCACTATTAATGATCCATCTGCGTACGTCATAAGGCATTGTTACCAAGATGCCCAAATTTCCCCAAAACAAACTATCCATGGCAAATTTTGAGAGTTGATAGCGCGAAAACTACGCGTCAGATTCTCTTGAAATTTTCAGTGAGTGCTCCTGTCATTCTCCTCTGTTCAATAAAACAACAAAAATGCCAACGTATTTTTCACTTCATAGACACTTTAAATCTTTGTGGCTTTTCCAAAATTTTGGTAATGAAGTATCTCACTAAATATTTTTTTTAATACCAACAGGCGCACAAGGTGCGAGTGGTATTGATGGTGCTAATGGACTCACCCAAAGACTAGTATGTGTCTACGCTCGTTCCACCGGCTATCGTCACGCGTGTCCAACTCATCAATTCCCTATGGGTTGTTCGTGTTACCTCGCGTGCCGAGGGAAGGCCTGGATCAAGGACAATGGCTGCAACTGTGACTGTACGACATCACACAGCGTGGATAATCCTGCCTCTACTGGCGGGACATGTTGTGAAATTGTTAAAGCATAAATAATACATCGTTGACGTATGCCGTTTAATTAAAAAAGAACTTGTAACTGTTTTACATTGTAATTTTCAGATTGATTCCGAATAAAGTAGATTGTTATTTGGGTTTTTATAGTGAACTTATGTCTTGACTTTTAATGTTGTCGCTAGAATTTTCTGCAAAGCAGACCTGTATCTATTTTATATTATACACGAGTTGTGTATTTGATTGGCAATGTTGTATCAAGAATTATAGCGTTGTGATAATGATCTTTATTCACGATACCCACATCACCAAAGTGTTTTTCAGTGGGGTCCTTCGATAATTATGTACAATAAAGTAACAATACGATGTCAAATAATGCATACAAAGTACAACACAATAACAATAAAACGTTTGGTTGTATATGCCGAAATATGGTATATTGAATTGGAAAAAGATTGAGGGTCTAGCGAGCAGGTATTCATCTTTTTGTGTCAAGCATGACAGCCAACATAATAACAGCGGTTGTGTACGTCTGTTACATTACACCAAGCTGACAAATGTAACAACATTATGATTTTTTGATCATATCACTCTAACTTTATTTTATCAGTGATTCTCCAGATTTATAACTCTCACTTCAGTCATTATCACGCTTCGAAAGTGAAGTTAGGATTTTCACATATCACGTCGGATTCAGTATCTTGCCCTCTGTTACCTTTTGACCGCTTAATTGCTTATGGTGGCTCCACACTGTTTCTTGGAAAATGGAAAATACAAGTTTGAGAGTCCAAAACATGTGCGTAAACAATTCGAGAGAAGAATAAAACTAAATGTTATGCATAGTTAAACATTCTGACAATCAAAAACTGTTACCAAATAAACAACCTCGTACCCAGGGTCTTATCTGCTTTCAAAATGGCGAGATGAGAAGACCCTGGCAAAGGCTGGTCACGTGATTCCAAAATACTCCAAGATTTTTGGAGTATTTGGTCACGTGGATAATTTGTGCTTCGCCCGTCCTGGGGGGAGCGGTTGATTCGGTTCTTATAAATGTAGAAGGTTGTTGCAAGTCCTGTAACGTTAAATTCAAGCGGTAAATAAATTAGATATATTTCAAAATTTACGACATTTGCTGGATAATTCATATTTGTTGCCGTCAATCGCCAGAAATGAAGCCGAAGGGGACGAACGATCATAAACTGATAAACAGAAACCCGCTTTCAATAGAACCACTGCGGTTAAATACAGGTACTGCTACATACACTTAAAATATTCGAATGCTGGTGATTGTTGGAAGTTTATTTACCGTCCAGTATAGCACATTTATGTTTCTTGTCCACATGTTTGGGATTCGTGGAAATTTAATTGTTGTATCTGTCGATTTATACTCAAATGGCTTAACGGCATATTCGATTATCTGCTGTCCTCGTTGACTTTGAGGTTGTATTTTAATACAAATATTCGATCAACAATAATACTACGATTGACGAACATTATAGATTAGCACTGAAGACTTTGGCTTTGTATATTTCTAAACTTTTAAATTAGATTCGGAAAGTCCAGAAACCGAAATATTAAATACTTCTTGCTTGCATAATAAAGCAAATATGTTGTAGTGTAGACGCTTCTTACTAAAGATGGTCATTAACTGATTTTATAAATTTGTTAAGAGAATGTCTTGTTATTTGTACGGTTTTTGTTATTCTTGGTTGCCTAAATAGTTCGCTGAATAACAAACTATACTTGTTTATCAGTGACTGTATCGCGCCCCCCGGTACAGTGTGAGTCATCATCAAAATATTCCAAAATTATTGGTGTCACGTGACCAGCCTTTGCCAGGGTCTTCTCTCCGCCCCGCCATTTTCAGAAGACCCTGGGTACGAGGTTACCAAATAAATAGCAACAGTTGTTGCTATGGCAACAATGACGTTTCAAAATGGCTGCCAATTACCCTTCAAACTAATTTAATTCGAGAAAAACTTTGGTGACCCCCAATTTTTTTTTCATTAAAAATTTTCTTGAGGTATGAGTAATCAATAGGCCGATTTTTAAAAAATTCTGTAGAACGAATAATTTATTTTTCGGAAAAATCATGTTTGTTAATTTTTAAAAATTTTCGTTCCACATTTTCGTTCGAATTAAATTAGTTTGAAGTAATATTTCAAATCCTCGTTAGTGTTCTAGACGTGGTTTCTAAATCCTATGTGCCGTTAACAATAGCGAGGCGCAGCCGAGCTATTGTTAACGGCACATGGGATTTGGCAACCAAGTCTAGAACACTAACGAGGATTTGAAATAGCTTCTCACACATTAGATATTCATTGCAATGAGGGCAATCACAACAGACTAGTCGTCAAGCGCTTGCAGAGACAAGGGGAAATTTTGTTTTAAAACAGCCAGGAGTTTTGGTTCGCAAGACGTTGGATTTATTGGATAACATACATTAGGTTATGTTGAATAGCAGGAACAATTTAGCCAGGACTGATATTGAGCAGAGAAAATATAGATAACAATTGGAATAATGTAGAACTTGACAAACGGAGACAGAAGATGTTAATGGTTGATGCCGGAGAAAACAAAGCGTGAGGTGACTGTCTTGTATACTTTTTTATGTACTTCATAATATTATGAAAGGTAGATGGATGTTTAAACTTCATTACTTCAATCAGTCTGCAAGCAACATCACTATTTTAGTGCTTTTCGTAGGTTTCTGT
Source organism: Corallium rubrum (assembly GCA_964035015.1). Lineage (NCBI taxonomy): Eukaryota > Metazoa > Cnidaria > Anthozoa > Scleralcyonacea > Coralliidae > Corallium > Corallium rubrum. Next base: position 11,291,901 of record OZ036000.1, on the reverse strand, counting down.
TTGTCGTCGAATAACTTAAATTCCACCAACGTAAGTTTGGTTTCTTGTTAGTCTATTTTACTTGTAATATATGTATCGCATGTAGTCGCTTATATTGTGAAGCGCTGTTAGGTAAAAAAAATCTGTTGTATTTGGAACTGGTTTCTATAGCGACAGAAAATTGTATTGGGAAATGATTTCTAAATACAGCGTACTGTATTTAGAAATGTTTTCTAAATACAGTTTACTGTATTTAGAAAACATTTCTAAATACAGTATTGAAATTTTAAATTAACATATGTATTGTTCTCGCACGTGAATTAATTGGTCTCTGGTTTAGACTGGGTTTCTAGGTAAGTACATGTGACGTAAATCAAGCAACCGGATTGGCCGAAATGCTATGAATATCTAATGATGTGTGAAAAAAGTAATTGGCAGCCATTTTGAAACGTCATTGTTGCCATAGCAAGAACTGTTGCTATTTATTTGGTAACAGTTTTTGATTGTCAGACTGTTTAACTATGTATAACATTTAGTTTTAATCTTTTTCCGAATTGTTTATGCACGTGTTTTGGACTCTCAAACTTGTATTTTCCATTTTTCTAGAAACTGTATGGAGCCACCTTAAACTAAAGAATAGTTTGTATGGGGACTGAAAGTGACGTAATATATTAGCTGACTTCATTTTCTGCCCTGGACGTCAGCGTTTCAGTTATGAAAATTGAGTTCACTGTATTTTATATTGAAACGCAGTAAATAATAATTTGCAACATACAATTTTGCATTCTTTGCTCTCCATACGAACCTCAGTCTAGTTCAGTTAGATCCCGTTTACAATTACACGAAAGCAAACGTTTTCGGATTCGTCGCGAATCCGTAACGTTTTGATACCGGATTCGTTTGGCCGTTTACACAGAAGATAATTAATCCGGATAAAAACTTTCCGGTTTGATCACGTATCCGGAGATTTCGAATCCAGAAAAAAAGTAGAAAGAATACTTTTGAATCCGAAACAATACGTATAGTGTGAACGGTTATTCCGATGAATGCCGGATACTTCAGTCTACTCGCAGTCATGAGTTTGCTGTGGAACCAACATGACGAACGTAAGGAATTTCGGGTGTAGTGCATGTAAACGGCCAAATCTGAATACTAATCAGGGGCGGATCTAGGAATTTTGATACCTTAGTCAAAATGGCGGGGTCCACACATGGTGGGGGGTCTGGGGGCATGCCCCCCCAGAAAATTTTTGAAATCTGGGTCTCGGAAATGGCATTTCCCGCGATCTGATCGCACTTTTGAGCATGTTTTCAAACATGTTTTTTAGAAACATTTTATTATTTTTCAGATTTTGTTGGGGTTTTTTTTGTCCAATTTGAGCTGAGATTTAATTATGTAGTCACATATCATATAAAAGATGACTGTTTCGCTCATAGCAGAGCTCATCAGCATGCCTAGGAAACACATCAAACACAAGTACTGTAACATGTTGTTACAGTCAGTGAATCCAACATGGACAGCCAGACCAACATACAAGTGAAGCTCCAAGGGTTTGAAATCAGAGTTTTCCTTCTCCTAGGTGGGCTGCCTTCCATGGCTGATGGGCCCCACCTACCCAGAGCTGTCTGGTTTTCAGGCGCCAGATACTCGCCTTTTGCACATCAACCCAAGCAGACAATGTCTGGTTAGGGAAGCTTTGATTAGTGTCTTTGTGACCATAATGGGACATTTCATGGACATAGAGGTGCTCAACCTCTACATCATCCTGGCCAAATTAACCCCAAATAAATGAACCACCATACCCACCACCCCCCAACCCAAGTACCTTTGAGCTGTCTGGTTTTCAGGTGCCAGATACTTGCCTTTTGCACATCAACCCAAGCAGACAATGTCTGATTTAGAGAAGCTTTTATTGATGACCATAATGGGACATTTCATGGACATAGAGTTGCTCAACCATCTACATCATCCCAGCCAAATTAACCCTTTAACCTCTAATTAAGCTAACATCTAAGTAACCCTTGACCGATTAACTATCACCTAAACTAATGTATTAACTATGCAACAAAGCATCTGACTTAATGTGTTATCTCCCCAACATTAAAAATAAGTAGAGAAAATTAGGTCACCACTTAATGTGGGCATCTCCCCAAGACTATAAACAAAAACTAAATTAAAATAGCTAAATAATGACAAATAGAAACTAAATGAGTGACTAAAAAAACGAGAAAGACATCTTTAATATACCTCAGAATACCTCATACCTGACAGAGTCAGATATACATATCACAGTTGCCTAGGCTTTATAGAACAATGTGAAAGATCTATCCAGTAGTTAGGTAATCAATTTTTATTATTATAATTATTATTATTTTATTGATTTTTGGAATTAAATTATTTAAATGTAAAGTAATCAAATCAATTCAATTCTTCTGTTGTCAGCTGCAAATTTGTCAATGACTTTCCTATGTATGACAAACCTTTTCTTTATGTTTATCATATGCTGATAAGAAATATGGATGGGTCACAGTAAAACTGAGTATTAAGATACAACTCAATGGATGTTAAAGCTCGAAGGTCCACAGTAAGAGAATTGTCACCTACCATTGCCAAAGAAACAGAGCTGTATAAGCAGTTTCCAGAGGCTTCAGATCTAAACACAAAATACAAAATCATGTATTTTAATATTCAATCCAAGTCAATCGATATGGAACGAAAATACATAGAAACTAACAAAACAGCTCATTTCTATTAGACTACAAGTGTTATCACTATTTTGTATACTAGGTAGGCTAAAATAGCTGGTTGAGATGTAAAATATTGAGTTCGAAATCAACTTTGCCTGTAGCTATTTTTTTTAATATTGATACAAATTTAAATAATATCAATAATAAATGAGTTGACTTTCTGTCTAATTTAAATAATTCACGGTACATAGACTGATCATAGTTAAGTAGACTAGTAAAGTTGAATGCCAACGCTTAGATAATAGATTATTCACTCACCTTAGAGCAATACAAAACTTATTTGACTTTCCAGCATATTTGGCATACAGAGGAATGTATGACTCCGCACTGAAATCTCTGTGCAACTTTTTCCCAATCTGCTCCAAAATCTCTTGATTAGAAAGGACGGCACAAGAGTTGATTTTCGATGACAAATCGCGATAGATCTGTTGCAGCAATTCATCATCCTTAGCTTTAAAAGCGTTTTCTACACGTTCCATGACATTCGTAGAACCCATGATACGAACTCCGTCTCAAACATATAGCTTGATCATGCTGCAAGTTAGTCGAACCGTCCTGTATAGCCAATCAAAAGCCAAGTGCGTCAAGAAACTTTACTTCCGACGTACTTGCCTGCACTTCCGACTAACTTGCAGTGTTTTTAACCAATCAGCGCTCGTTATTTCGACGTAGTCGGCCATTTTGACGTACTCAAATTATCCATATTTGTAAAGATTTACACCTCTATCCCTAGTCCGAGCGTACAAGTATGCTCTAGTGGCCTGGTATATAAGTAGGTTGACCGAGTAGCCCACAGTCAACACGGCGGACTGGGACGTAGAGTTTTTTTGCAGATTGCGCTCGCATTCGGCGATTCGCTGCTCGATACGGTTTTAAAATAAAATTTCAAAAATCTGGAAAATAATAAATGTAGTCTAGTTGGGTTTTTTTAAATTGAATTAATTAGTCGACTATTTTTTTTAATTAATCAGTCAATTTTTTTTTAATTAATTAGTCAAATATTTTTGAATTAATTAGTCAATTTTTTTTATGTTAGTCGCTTGACGTGTTTGACGTACCCTAAATCCGCCCCTGCTAATAAAAGTAGCGTCTTGCGTAGGCAGTGTAGAAACAACAATCGAAATATAACAAGGTTAGATATACTGCCGAAACAGAGAAAGCGTTGGAGTCTAACGTTTCGAGCGAAGGCCCTTCGTCAGAGAGAAACGTTTCTCTCTGACGAAGGGCCTTCGCTCGAAACGTTAGACTCCTAACGTTCTCTGTTTCGGCAGTATATCTAACCTTGCTATATTTCGAAATCTGAATACTGTTACGAAGTGAATCCGGAAACTTTTGCTCTAGTGTAAACGTATAGTCTTAATATTTGGCTTGTTCCAGTCAGTTCTTGAATTCACCTGCAGGCTGTCTAACGTCATCTGCTTTTATTCAATATTCATTGATATCGATACCGCAGTTGCATCGAGCATTTCAACACCTTCGTGCTTAGAATCGATAGCTGTGGGTGGGAACCTACCTATATTAAATAATGATCCGTTGCTGCCTAAGATGTCTGAGGACTCTTCCTTTGGCTACTAAAATAGTGTCTGGTGTTAGGCAGAGTAAAACAATTAAGGAGGCCAAAAACGGGCCGTTTTTGGCTGGTTCAGGCAGGAATGAGTTGATCAGTTGTTAACCAATTGCTGCCTAGGATGTCTGAGGGTTGCTCCTTTGATGAGTAAAAATCATCTGGCGGTAGACAGAGTAGAACAATAAGGGGTTGTTTTTGGTCAGCTCAAGCAGAAATGAGTTGATCAGTTATCAAACCAATTGTTGCCTGGGATGCCCAGCGTGGGAGGGGGGGGGGGGGTACTCTGGCAATTTTTGGGTGGGTTGTTCCGGCGTGACCTCAAAATCGTGACCCTATCCCCGACCTAAAAAGGCGGTTTTTCTTTCCCTATCACAGTTTGTATACCCTATCCCAGACTCCAAAGCTCGAAAACCATATCCTATATGGCGGCACATACCCGTATCCCTTGTATACGAGAGTACCCCCCCCCCCCGGCTAGGATATGTGAGGGCTCTTCCTTTGATGAGTAAAATCGTGTGGCGTTAGACCGAGTATAAAACAATAAAGGGATCATTTTTGTCGGGCTCGGGGAGATCACCTAACCAATAATAGAAGCTTTAATCAAACTCACTAAGTAATACAGTACTACAGTAATAACAACAGATCACAATACATTACAAACAGTAAAAGATGAGTTTGATAAGGGGCTAGCGAACGGACACGAGGTCCCAACTAGGCAAACCCCGTATATAAATCAATTTCATGACAATACACATAATGGTCCACTATTTACTACTATACAGAATGCGCCATTATCCGCACCTGACGCTGAACTCGGCCCCCTACCCGAAATCAAAACGATTTAGTTTGAAATAGACGGATTATGGAAGTATTCAAAGGGCTGATCCCGACGTCAAGCACTGCATGTGAAGATGCAGGAATAGCAGGATGCGTCTTTTTGCCTAAAGACTAATAACCATAATCAGACAATGTGATTGGTTACAGCCAAACGGAAAACCCGGATACGCGTTCATATTAGTTATAGCTGCACTAGGTGATTTACATTTTCGAAACATCGACCAGAAAATTTCTGTTATTTGAAATTGGTATGAATTGTCTTCTGCCGTTTTGATAAATGCCGTATGTATACCTCTGTGTACGGCAGATAAATTACTCAACAATCTACCTCAGTCCTTATCTGTTTTATCTTGTACAATAATATAACATGCATATAGTCTATAGATTCTTCCGGAAAAACAGCGGCTTACTATTATCATATATATACACCGAATCCAACTGCTCATTGCTATCAATTAACACATGCTGGGAAATTTCATAAACCTGATATGGCGGTCAAAAAATATCTGTCTAAAAATAATCCTTTTTCGCGAGGACTGTTAAACTGTTATCGTGAAGGAGATGTGAGCGAGTATTATTCGTTGAGGTAAGATGATGTATTTTTAGAGTTCCATTCGTTGCTTGGCTGTGATTTCTTTTCTTGTATGTCGGCACATCGGTTATAACTGTGTCATTTTTCATATCTGTCTCTATCACAGGTAAACAAGGGCTTGGTTTATTGTCTCCACAACAGCTCTATGTTGGTCTATAGAGAACGTGTCGTTCTGAGAGAAAGAACTGCAAAGGGCCTCTCGACTATTGAGTTTCGTTTGCTTTTCTAAACTAAGAAAACAAACCCATCTTCTACAACGCTACTGCATAAGAAGGCATTTCCAAAAGGCAAAAGAGTCAAGAAAAAGTCTGTTTTGGGAAACAGAAGAAGTTATATACTATAGGTAAGATTTAAATTTACAGTACCAATTTGTCGTTGAAGTGCGATTGACTGTGATGTTAACACATGATATTAATAACAGCCACGAAGTCAAAGTGAAAACTCTGTCTAAACCACGTACATGCAAATAAAAACAGATACAAATAAAAACAGATGTTTAACTGCATCTGACTGCATACATCGTAACCCGTATAATTTAAGTCAATTACAAGGTCATTACATATATGCTAGACTTGGATCAAGTCTGTCTCTCGAGGGGACGAGGGGTCGAGCGCGCTATAACACTGATAGGGCCTGTTTACGAGGAGGTAAGGTTACCCTAGCACCCGGGTCAAAGTTAGCCCGAGTTTACAAGCATAATTTCACAGGTATGGTCTCCCTAACCTTAGTAGCGTGATAGGGTTACCCTAGCACCAAAGTTAACACCTAGCGTCCTTGTAAACACGACAAACAGAAAACAAGAAATGTACGAAAGCTAGGGTAACCCTACCTGCTTGTAAACAGGCCCTAAGAAGCAACACTTTGATTTAAAGGGTATTGGCAATAAAAATTAAGTTTGTTTAATTTGAAAGAACTCGTGAAATTGTAATAGCAAATTGTAATACATATTAAACAAATTTAAATATTAGTTAGTTTCAGAAATTGAAGCTTGATGTTAGTAACAATTGTCAGTTGTTTACTGTACAAGCTAACTAACAGTGTTTAACTGGAAACTAATTACTGTTACAACGCGACTTGTAGACCAACAAGTATTGTAACCGAGCGGTTAAGTCTCGTTCCTGGAGGACTGGGCACAGTCTAAGGTATAAATACTGCTATCTGAGTTCTAGTGGCTCAACATGGTTAGAGCGTCTGGCTAGCATTCAGAAGGTTGTGGGTTCGAGTCCCGCTTAGAGCTCAGAGCTTTTCTGAGTATTACTAACTAACATGCACAGCTTGTACAGCAAACAACTGACAATTTAAATATCTTGAAAACGAAGAAAGATACGAACAAATTGTAAAGGATCTTCTATTACAATTTTACGAGTTCTTTCGAATTAGACAAACTTAATTTTTGTTGCCAATGTCCTTTAAACTTTTCTTTTCTTCCCATCTAGAGTGAAGTGCCAACATGAAAGTTCTGCATTACTCTTTCTTAACGCTGCTATGCTTATGCGTGGAATCAAGCATTAGCTCGTTGATACGACAACCAGGAAACTTCACCATAGCCGGGTTTCTGCCAGTTCACAACAGCGCATCGACTGACCCCAAGAAATGCTCCAACCAACTGGATTTCAAGAAAGTTGTCGAAACCGCGGCCTTGGTGTACGCGGCCACAAACGTAAACTCAGACCCAGGCCTCCTGGGTGGAGTAACCCTGGGGTATGACGTTGCTGGTACCTGTAAGAAAAACATAGACAGTTTGCTGACCGCCGTCAATGACGTATTCAAGAGACATAAAAACACAAAGCCACCGGTCGCACTTTTCCTCGATTTTCCACAACCCCTTACCCAATTCATAGCGTATAAACACCAGGATATACCATTATTCAGCCTGGGGCAAGTCTCCAGCCAAAAAAGAGACAACGTCTTCTACCTTGAGCCAGGCCAACCGCGGTTACCGAACGCACTTCTGAAGTTAATCGAACAATTTAAGTGGACCGTGCTCGATGTCTTTGTAGAAAACCGCGCTCAATACGAGTTATTCAAAGATTTGATATCAAGCGCAAAAATTTGCGAAAGTAACGTCTTTTACGCTAAACCCAACAACAGCGCCACTGATATTCTTAACAGTAACGAAACCAAGCTTCCTCTTTTGGTTTTCTCGGATACGTTCCAGATTCTTGAAAAGATACCGAGTTTTTACCGCGAAATCGTCTTTGTCGGTGATTTTCTAGATATTGGTAAAAATCAGAGTGTCGATATTCCTAAAATTATCGCTTTGCAACGAAAACGCGCGAAGCTCAATGATTTCAAAGAATTTCTTTCTGAGTCGGCTAAGAATAATGAAACATGGCTTGGTAGACTTCTGAGAAATTCATCTCAATTTCTGGACTGCAGTGGTTCAAATAAAGAGTGTATGTCAGGAATTCTAGATAGTCTTCTCGGTGAACTTTGGGAAGGCGGGAAAGTTGTCGATGCCGTTTATGTTGTGGCCAACGCCTTGGCGAAAACTCAGTCTGGAACGCTATCCGTCGAAGATGTGTCGAAGGTTTCCGAGTTTACCAGCCCGACAGGGAACACTGTCCGTTTTACGACCGACAACGATCTCTTAAATGTTGATTACGAGGTATATAATCTTGCCAAGACACCGGCAGTTATAGTCGGTCATATCAACACGTTTCCCGAAAAGAGTAATACTGTTGCTGAACTTTCTTTAGACGCACTGAAATGGACCAACAACGAACCCGAATATCTCAACTCGAGCTGTCTAACAACCTGTCCCAAGGGGCTCACCCCAGTTCCTTCGAAAGGAAGGCTCTCGAAATGTTGTGTCACGTGTCGAGCGGAAAACGCGACCGAGTGTGGAAAAGGGCGAAGGCTGGGCAAGGACGGTACGCAATGCGTTAGGATTAGGTTAGATTACTTGCGTTGGCGGCACCCATTGAGTATATTCGTAATGATCTTGGTTGCTATCATGTTTTGTGTTTTGGTCTCCTTTGTGAATCTATATGTCAAAAAGGCGGACACGCCGACAATTTCGACCTCAAAGCTCGCCACAATGCCGCTTTTATTGTCGCTCTTTATAACCCTCATCCTCCCTCTCCTTCCCATCCTTAAGCCAAGCCCGACTGCTTGTAATGCTTACACTTTTGGCTTCATCCACGGTTTAGGTATCCCACTGTGCATCCTAATCTCCCGCGCTTATTCCCACTACAAACGTTTCCGTACGGAAGAAGGCGCCTTGAAGAAGAAAGTCTGTCATGGCGACCCACAAAATCTCATCGCTGTCGTGTTGATTTTTATTCAACTCATCCTCTCCATAATCTTCCTGGTCGTTTCCCCGGCGCATGTGATCTACAGTGAAACCGCTGAACCCGATGTGGACTACATCGAGTGTTCAATGTTCTCCCAAGGCGAGTTTCTTTACCCTTTCTTTTATACTATCCTCTTAACCATTGTTTTCTCGGTCAAAAACTTTGGAGCTGTCACCCAAGAGGATGATATCTATGAGTCGCACTTTGCCGCTCTTTCTATCTTTGGTTATTATTTTCTGTCGCTCTCTACTATGATTGTTGTCTACGGTGTTCAGGGCAAAGTGAAAATTATGTTGTTGTGTGTCATTGCTTTCCTTTACTTCTTCAATTATCTGATCTTTATTTTCTTCCCCAAGATCTACGTGATTGTTTTTAAGCGTGACCCGTCGAAGTTTAGTCCTTTTCCTTTGCCAATGTCTGATGTTGAGTTCTTGATTGTAGTCGACCAAGACGACCCGCCCCTAACTTAAGCTATATATCTTACATCTTACCATAACACCGCTGCCAAACTTTAAGAGCGCGCGTGGGCTCAGTACTCGTAGCTCAGACTGAGAGCGGGAAACTTTAGAGTAATGTGAAAAGGTGATAAACTGCTGAGAATAGTTTTGATAACGAAACACTGATGTTTCAAGGGAGTCCTTTATCTCCCACATTTTACTCCGATGAAGGGCTCCACTTGAAACGTCTTCTAACTAGAACGAAAATTTGCCCTGAATTTTGGGTTTTATAATAGACCTTTTCACCAATAGCGGCGCCATCTTGAATTCGTAATGCATTATGGTCTATCCAGGGTAACAAGCTCTATTAAAAGGGCGATTGCGTAGTGTTGAGACACAATGCGGTAATTTTTTCTTTATAAATACTTTCGTGGCAACAATATCTAAATATAATAATTGTCATATTGGTAAAAGCAACAATTCTCGGACGTGTAAGGATACATTCATGACAAATGTATCCTTATACCTACGAGAATTATTGCTTTTACCAATTAGATATTGTTAGATATTGTTTCCATGAAAGTGTTTATCAAGAAAAAAATACCGCATTGTGTCTCAACACTAAGCAATCACCCTGTTAATTGAGCTTATTACCCTGGATAGACCACAATGCATTGCGAATTCAAGATGGCGCCGCTATTGGTGAAAAGGTCCATTGACTGTACCGAAAAAGATGGCGACTTGTACACTTGTACATTTGACTTTGCGTGCAGTAAATATTGTTTCTTGCAGAATTTTTGAAAGATAAGGTTTTAAAACGATCAACTTTGGTAGGAATGAAGTTAAGTTACCTATGAGTACCAAGTTATCTTATATGAATGCCCACGCGATAAACAATGTTTAGTTGTTAGTTGAGCTGATTTGAGGTCGCAAAGCATCCATTGTAGTTAAATGTATCGTCGCCATCTTTTTCGGCGCTGTCAATAGACCTTTCCGCATGAAGTGTGTGAATAACGTGTTGAGAGATTTGATTGGCTCTTGCAAAACTTCGGACATCCAAAACTTTGGACAAACATTGGACATTAGCCAATCAGATTTGTCAGAAAGAAAGATCACGTGGTCCATTCACTTACTGCGGAAAGGTCTATTACCCAGCCTGCTTTTACTATACCCAATCTGCTTATGGCCGCGGCTGTAAATGGGACATTTTCTAAGTGTTTACTTTCACTAATTCCGGCGCATGTGCAAACGTTTGGCAGTGATGTTCCGCACCAACCATTTTTTTAGTAGGGAGGACATTTTTGTCCCGGGGTCTATATGTAATCTGCACATGTTATAGAACTGGCATGCATGAAAGAAAATGCCCATTTTCTCACACTATATACTGTAGCATATAGTCTGATTGTAAAAGAATATACTTTTAAAAGTGAACTAACTATATATAACAGTTTCACGTAGCTTGTGGTTACCTAGTTTTTTTATGAGAAATGTATACTCCATCAATATATCTTTTTTCAAAACAAGTTGAAGTGATATATGTTAGTAATTTTTTCAAGTTGGTAAACTTTTTTCGTTTGTTTTTGCTATACCAGCTGTCGTAAGTTAAACTCAGAGAAAAACTCTGAACGACTCGAACTCACAACCTTCCGAATGCCAGCCAGACATTGATCATTGTGAATGTGGTGATAAAGCTATATTTTTAATACTGGGCGCCAGGGGTGTTGGTGGCACAGTGGTTAGTGCACGACCCTTTCACCTCTGCGACCCGGGTTCGATTCTTGCGCAGTGCAGTTATCTCTTTAAAAAAAATTCACCTTGGCCGCATGTGAGAAGAGTGCTTCCAGTTTGACTTTACCAAACACCAAAGGTTTCCTTCGGGTACTCCGGTTTCCTCCTGTAGTAACACTGGACCAATGAGGGTGGGCCCTTACTGGACCTCTGAAGATAACAGTTTAGATATAACTGATAGAGTTATCCAGTATAATTAAGATTAGTATAGTTTAGTTTAGTTTAGTTTAGTTTAGTTTAGTTTAGTTTAGTTTAGTTTAGTTTAGTTTAGTTTAGTTTAGTTTAGTTTAGTTTAGTTTAGTTTAGTTTAGAATTCATGTCCAATATAACCCAGGTGCATTATGTAGGCCCGATCCCAAGTCCCAACACAATGAATCTTGAATTCGCAATGCATTGTGGTCTATTGTAGTATAATTTTTTCTTTATAAGCGTGGCAACAATGTCCGTAAATATTATCGTTGTACAAGGATAGATTCATCATAAATGTATCCTTATACGTCCAAGCATTATTATTTTTACTAATATTACAACGTTCATATATAGACATTGTTGCCACGAAAGTATTTATAAAGATAAATTTACAGCATTGTGTTTCCACAATAAGCAATCACCTTTTTAATTGAGTTTGTTACCCATGGATAGACCACAGTGCATTGCGAATTCAAGATGGCGCGTTATTCCTAACTCCAACCTAGGACCAGTATCATGGAAAGATCGTTACCCTATAATTTGACATGTACAGTTTTGACACAGACATTTTGTACGGAGCTATTAACACAATAAAACTAGAAGTTTTTATCAAAAGTGAAGTGCTGCGAGTTGCTACCATTTACTATTTAATAGTAAAATACTTGTTATCGTCCGAAGCATTTTCAATTAAAGAGCTTAAGCATGCGACGTTTTCCTCAACATAGACGTCACGCGTTTAAAATCGAGCCATTAAAGAGTGATGGCGTCAGCACTCTTGCTTGAAGTGAAGAACGGCAATCTACGCAGTTTTAGGTTGTTGATTTGTAGCGGTTGTTGATAGCTGGCGGTTTTAAGAGTTGGGGTCTTGGGGGTTTGGGGTCGGAAAAAGCGGGAGAAGGCGAAAAAGCGGGCGAGGGCAAAAAAGCGGGTGAAAGAGAAATCATTAAACTAGTTTCAAATATTAAATATAATAGTTAGTTAGTTAACCGTGACGTCTTTAAAAATTGTAAAACTTATCTTGCTTTATAACCGCCGTCGTCGTCCTAGCATCTTAAACTTAGTACCTAATATTGCTTTTACTACGGTGAATGACAATGTTGGAAAGTTCTAAGAGCTTTTCAACATTGCCATTTACCAATGGTTTGGCTGATATATACTCGGGTAGGAAACCAAAAATTTCTCCATCTTTTTTACGCCCGTTTTGAATGTATATATTTGCTTTTTTAGTGTTAGGGTTAGATTTATGAGTGGAATAGGGAATAGCATTTTGACTTTTGGTTTGGGTTAGAACCGTAATCTTAAGAAAACACAACGTTTAATATAGCTGTGACCGTGTGACGTATCTGTAGATTCTATTTGTGAAAATCTATGCAATTATGCCTACGCGAAGAATCACTCAGTAAAGGCGTAATTTGAGGGCTTTCCACCGCGTAACATTGCCATACATCGACCATAGCAAATGCGGTTTTCAAAGCAATTAGGAATCCTGAATAGCAAAGTCACCGGAACTACCGATCAGCGTTATAACGATTACGAGTGCAATTATTGTCCTGCGTATTAAAAAAGCAAACATCAATTGTGCGAAGCCACAAAGGTCATTACAACGTTCATTTCGCACCAGATTGACAAGAATGTGGCACTGAACCATGCAGGCAGCTGCTTTTTGCCCATAGGATGAATTATTCACCTTTTTAGCAAAATTGCTTGTTTCCTTTGACTTTTTGCATAATCATTGCGTTCAAACTAACCAGAAAAATACACAAACTGATTTCGGTTCCACTGTTAATGGAATTCTAACGTTTGAATCCCACCACAACTAGCCGTAACCCCCTGTAGTGCAGACTGTCTGCCTTAAATTTTTCGAGCTGTTATAAAAAGCTAATACGTGTTGTGTAGGTTTAGTCATCTGGACTTGTAACTCATCTTGCTAATCTTCTAAATATATTTCTGTAAGCGTTCGTGTTTTTATTAAGCAACGCTTGACGAAAATCCAGTCAACAGATATGTGTGTGGGATGTTTTTGCTAACATAAAGGAAACAGAAGGCTTTATATGATTGAATACAGGTCTGTCTGTCATTTGAATTCCCAAGGTCCGCGTAGGTAAATCTTCAAAACCGACACACAAAATGGCGAATGCTGTTCCGCTGTGTTCCTTTGTTTTTTCCTCCGGAAAACTCCCACTAACCTATCAGTTATTCTTCGAAGAGTATAAGCAATCTTTGGCCTCTGAAAACGGAAGTTTATGCATCTAAACATTGTAAGCCTATGGCATATGTCATTATTGTGTCACCCCTCCCATATGTGCACTCAATTGTTCTAATCAAATATTAAACGCGTTTGGTCTAGATGTCACGATAACACTTTACCGATATGAAAGCGAATGTGTTTAATGGAGAAAGCGTTGGTGATAAGGCGTGTGAGTGGAACTGAGAACTGAGAACGTGTTTCGTGATTTCCTTTATTGCATATATAGGAGCTGTTATAATTTGTATTCTCTGTTAAAGGTTTTCCACAGGTATGTTCGAGTAATTGTTTTGAGAAATGAGGCCAGTTTATAGACTGAAGTGGTCCTAAGACTAAAGCTGTAACATAACAGCTGTAATGCAAGCATCAACAAACTGTCTGTGACGTCGTATGTCGAGCCCAAAGACAGCTCAGTAGACATTCGAATGGGCTAAGAAGCTTAGGAACGGACTACCAACCGCTGTAGGTTTTTGCGAAGATGCAAGCAGAAAACAGGCCTGCAAGAAAACGCCCGATTCATAAGTTGGATATATAAGGGGAAATATTGGCATGTTTTGCATTATATATAGTGCCGGCTTATCAAATCTGTGACTGCGCTGTCCTTGAGACACATCTTGAGATACTAGAAGATGTTGACATACTTCAGTAACTGGATCTCAAGGGCACCGTTTATTTCTGCACATACTCGTGCCGCTAAACCCAACGAATCTCCTATTGAAACAAACTAACGCCTCTATGACTATGTCCTTAATTTATAAGATGTACACACTGTTTTGTTTATTTCATTTCATTTTGCCTTTGATGGTGGTCGTATTTCAATCGTATTTTCTTATGGTCTTTATTGAATAAGAGTTTCTTCATCGTAAACTGCTCTGCAGGCGTCTGTAACTGTCAAAACTGTTCAATTTTTAGCGACAGTTCTTTGATTATGTAGGTCGCCGGTTCGGCCGATCAACAACAGCGTTTTTTTCAGCAGGTGGCGCTCTTAAGTTATTTTCAAAACACGTATTTATACACGTCTATTAATCGCGCACTAATTACACGGTCTTTTTATTACGATAATAGAATATATATCTAAATGAACACGAGTATATATGCAGTTATGCTCTCGTAAGCGACCAACTCGGGGATGTGGAAAGTAGAGCTGTTTACGAGAGGCAAAAACAAAGGCCGGAAAAGTCTAGTTTGTAAAACGCAAAGATGCATAGATGGTCGTTATGAGTACTGGTCGCTTACAAGAGTGTCGCAAGGAGAGCTTCCCTGACTGAATGTACCACTACAACTCATTCCTTTCTGTCAACGACGTGCCTTTAATATTTCCCATATGTCACCAACGCTCTCAAGGACTTATCAATCCACTCATGTCGCTAATAGTTTGAAATCTAGAACTCCTCATGTATATGCCACATCAAATTTAGTGGAAATTAAGGGCGGTTTGCGGTCTAACGACAACTGTAATAGAATTTTTCGGTTTTCCGGTGTAAGCACGTTCATGTACATAACATACGTGGTTTATTAACAGATGGCTCTTTGCAACGTTTGGGGTTTGTACTGTTCTTATCGCTGAGTGCAGTACGGTAATTATGATTATGGAAATTAGGGATAAAGTGTTGAAATAGCGAGAAAGCAGCTATTAGTTTTCACGCTTGGCTTCTTTTAATTACCAATCAGGATTTCGTCATTGAAGTGTTTTCAAATTATATCGAAAAGAATAGAATCAAGACTTTTAATAAAGAATATAAAACATAATCCGAAAATCGTCATTTACCTCTTATTTTGTCTTATCTTGTTTTTAAATTGAATATCAAGTCACAAGATGACGATTTTCGGATCATGTTGTATTCTTTATTTTCTTTAAATTGTCGGCTGGTTACGGTTTCAAGACTTTTAATATATTGACATATTAATTGGACATCAAGAAAGAGATGTTGAGGGTATAGAATTAAAAAGCATGTTGCGGACCAGATAACAACGAAAACCGCTTAGCGTATTTGTGCTACTCTAGTAGAAATTACTACTATCGCAAGGAGATGCTGTCCAGTCTGTCTAGTGTCTGATATAGTGGAGTGGTTGGAGTGGAGTTGTAGTGTGGCGTGGAGTTGCAGCAATTGTAGTGTAGTGTAGTGTAGTGTAGTGTAGTGTAGTGTAGTGTAGTGTAGTGTGGTGTGGTGTGGTGTGGTGTGGTGTGGTGTGGTGTGGTGTGGTGTGGTGTGGTGTGGTGTGGTGTGGTGTGGTGTGGTGTGGTGTGGTGTGGTGTGGTGTGGTGTGGTGTGGTGTGGTGTGGTGTGGTGTGGGTGGTGTGGTGTGGTGTGGTGTGGTGTGGTGTGGTGTAGTGTGGTGTGGAGTTGCAATTGTAGTGTAGTGTAGTGTAGTGTAGTGTAGTGTGGTGTGGTGTGGTGTGGTGTGGTGTGGTGTGGTGTGGTGTGGTGTGGTGTGGTGTGGTGTGGTGTGGTGTGGTGTGGTGTGGTGTGGTGTGGTGTGGTGTGGTGTGGTGTGGTGTGGTGTGGTGTGGTGTGGTGTGGTGTGGTGTGGAGTGTGGAGTTTGTAGTGTATAGTTTGTAGTTTGTGGTGTGGTGTGCTGTGGTGTGGTGTGGTGTGGTGTGGAGTGGAGTGGAGTGGAGTGGAGTGGAGTGCTGTGGAGTGGAGATGTAGTGGAGTTTGATGTGGTGTAGTGTAGTGTGGAGTAGAGTTGTGGTGTGGTGTGGTGTGGTGTGGTGTGGTGTGGTGTGGTGTGGAGTTGTAGTGTGGAGTGGAGTTGTAGTGTGTAGTGTGTACTTTGTAGTGTGGCGTGGTGCGGCGTGGTGTGGTGTGGTGTGGTGTGGTGTAGTGTAGTGTAGTGTAGTGTGGTGTGGTGTGGAGTGGAGTTGCAATTGTAGTGTAGTGTAGTGTAGTGTAGTGTAGTGTGGTGTGGTGTGGTGTGGTGTGGTGTGGTGTGGTGTGGTGTGGTGTGGTGTGGTGTGGTGTGGTGTGGTGTGGTGTGGTGTGGTGTGGTGTGGTGTGGTGTGTGGTGTGGTGTGGTGTTCTTTCTTGCTGTTCTTGCCTGCCCTCCCCCCCCCCCCCCCCCTCACTTTCTTGTCACACTATTCAGTAGTTATTTAGAGTGAAATTGGTGTTCAGAAGCTTTTGGTGTCCTTATTATAATAGTTTCTAAGTGATGCTTTCATTGTTCTTTTCAAGGCACGTGGTTAATTGAATACTGAGACTACTCGAGGCTTTCTGTGCCATTTTCCAACTAAGACAACGTGCAAATTTTTCAAAAATCGCCCGAGATATGATCAAACCCGAAATTATCGTCATTGCAGTTCTTTGGAACTCCATCTTTTTAGTCCACGGCATTTTTTACCTACAACAGCCCGGAGAGTTCATCATCGGACAAGTGCTTTCACTGCACAAGAGTTCTGACACGTCCAAATGCGTCGAACTTGACCTGGAGAAGGTAATCGAAGTCGAGGCCTTGGTCTACTCCACGAACAAGATAAACAGTGAAAACAAAGATTTCCGTATTGGCTACGACATTGTTGACGCATGCTCAGTGTCGAAATCCGAACCACAAGCGCAACTAGATTTCGCGACGAGGGCTTGGTTTGAAAACGAGAATAATATCTCCCGTATTCCGGTCGCCGTAATAACCGACCTTTCCCATAGAAGTGATTTCTTTTTCGTGGCGAATAAAGTACGGTTATTCACCGACCAAAGCCCGAACGGTCTTCCGTTAATAAGCGTCAAACACCGAGACCACGTTTGGGGGAATACGTACTCCATGGACCCTGACCAGAGCACGCCTCAACGAGCAATTGCTGAGTTAGCAAAATACTTCCAGTGGAATATCTTAGACGCGCTTATCTATAAAGAGTACCACCAGTTTCAAAACTTTAAAAAGACAAACCCGATCAAAGATAAGAATATTTGTCTTCTCAAGGAGTTGTTTGTGTCGGACGATTTCTCGCCTTTTTGTAACCATTCCATGGCTTCGGTGACCGTCTTGTTTTCGGCGGAGGCCGAGTTCCCTCGGTTGATGTCGGAACTCGATCGTTGTAATTTGTCAGGTCGGAATTTCATGCTCGGTTCCGAGATGGTCGGTACTCAGGATCTCTGGGCAGACAGCATGAGGGGACTTCTTGGGATTCGAAGGGACTCCGGTAACTTAGAGAATTTTGAGCAGCATCTTAGGACATCGAATCTTCTGGAAGAAGCGATTAAAAACTCGAACTATACTGGCCAAAAACAAGATCTTATAAACGATTTAAGCTGGCGCGGAGCTTCCGTAATCGATGCGGTTTACGCTATTTTAAAAGCTCGCAAATCCGGCTCAAACCGGTTACCTAAAACAGGTTTAACAGGGATTCGTTCAACCAGTCCAACCGGTCGGATTGTCTCTTTCGACTCTAATGAAAACCTCGACGAAGTAAAATACGAAGTTCTGAATTTCCAGAAAAGGAACTCCGACGTCAAAGCTCGGAAAGTCGGAGAAATCGAGATCTCAAAGAAAACCAAACTGTCTATCCAGAAAGCCGAAATTGTGTGGAGGAGTTCAACGCAACCGCGATCGAGATGTTCACCGGATTGCCCACCGGGGACGCATAGAAAGGCCTGGGACGATTCCTCGGGAAAGTGCTGCTGGGATTGTTTGCGCTGTGAGTCTGGGACGGTATCCTCGTTTACCAATTCCACGCGGTGTGTCAAATGCCCGATCGGGTCAAAACCCACTGTGGACCAGACCAAGTGTCAACCTCCCTACTTCGATTACTTAAAGTGGCATGAACCGTTTAGTCTTGTGATGATCTTCCTACTGGCTTTTACCATCTGCTTCCTGGTCTATACCGTGAACCTTTACGTCAAAAAGGCCCACACACCCGTCTTCACAAGATCCAAGTGTGCTTCTCTACCTCTCCTGTTATCCCTTTTTATCACATTTATCCTCCCTATCCTGCTCCTCATGAAACCGACCGAGATCTCGTGCGGCGCCTACAACGCCATCTTCCTGTTCTCGCTTGGAATACCGCTGACCTTTCTGATATCCCGAAGTCACGTGCTCTACAACTACTGCTACAACGAAGAAGGCCAACTAAAACGTAAATGGTTCCGTTTCAATCCCCAAACTGTCCTTAGTATCATTCTGATTATCCTTCAACTTATCCTGTTGGTTATTCATCTGAATATCGCCCCAGTGAAAGTACTGGTTTTTAATACAAGCGAACCTGATGTGGAATACATTGAGTGTTCTTCCCACTCCCGGCCCGAGTTCCTTCCCTTGGTTTTCTTCATTCTCCTGCTTGTTATGGTCTTCAATATCCTTCACATGAACGAGGTCTCTACGCCGGATAACTTCAATGAAGTCAAGTTTGTTTCATTGGCCGTCTACCTCATGTGCACGATCATATTTGTCTATTTCGTGGCGGTTTTTGGTATCATTGGCAAGAAAAAGATAGTGACAATGTGCGCCATGTCTTTCCTTCTCGGCCTTAACTTCTTGGTGACCATCTTCTTGCCGAAAGTCTACGTTATCCTTTTCCGGCCGGAGGATAACCTCCCGGATGCACGTCCTCTCCTTGGAGATGGTGATGAAAATGGTAACTCTGCGCGCATGGTCAAACGAGATTGCGCAGACTCTCCTCTGCTTGGGCAGCGGTCTGGGCAATACGAGCGCACGGAGGTTTAAAAACTCGGCAGAGGTCTTTGCAAATAATGTTGGCATTTTTTGAGCGTTTTAGTGGGGTAAAAGAATTGAGAACAAAGCTAGCTTTTTTGCACGTTTGTTTTTGGGTAAGTTAAGCATGGAGAGAGACACGACTGTCGAGGATCGAAACTCAAAAACATGGCCAGAAATTGCACAGAGCACGCGTCCCGCTAGAAACTAGAGCGAGTGAGATCATGCGCGTCAAACTTCATTCATGGTGAGGAATTGCTGTGTCGTAACGAGTCGCAACTTAAGCCGGTTTTCCACTAGGCGACTTTTTTCGTGCGAAGCGACTTTTTCTTTTGTCTCATGAGCTCTGAGCTGGAACTAATCAGAAATCTATTGAATTCGAACAAAAGAAAGTCGCCTCACGCGAAAAAAGTCGCCTAGTGGAAAACCGGCTTTATCAGCACTTCGTGTTCCGTTCGTTCGTTCGTTCGTTCGTTCGTTCGTTCGTTCGTTCGTTCGTTCGTTCGTTCGTTCGTTCGTTCGTTCGTTCGTTCGTTCGTTCGTTCGTTCGTTCGTTCGTTCGTTCGTTCGTTCGTTCGTTCGTTCGTTCGTTCGTTCGTTCGTTCGTTCGTTCGTTCGTTCGTTCGTTCGTTCGTTCGTTCGTTCGTTCGTTCGTTCGTTCGTTCGTTCGTTCGTTCGTTCGTTCGTTCGTTCGTTCGTTCGTTCGTTCGTTCGTTCGTTCGTTCGTTCGTTCGTTCGTTCGTTCGTTCGTTCGTTCGTTCGTTCGTTCGTTCGTTCGTTCGTTCGTTCGTTCGTTCGTTCGTTCGTTCGTTCGTTCGTTCGTTCGTTCGTTCGTTCGTTCGTCCGTCCGTCCGTCCGTCCGTCCGTTCGTTCGTCCGTTTGCTGTCAGCGCGCTGCCTCTCACCCAAAGTTGAGAACTCGTGTATCAGTCAGAAAAGTTGTAGTTGATCTCTCCTGTGCTCTCTAGTTTTCCTCCCTCCGTAAAATCAACACCTACATCATGGTAGTCCTGTTCAATTGGGGGCATTTCACCCTATTTGGCCACCAGTTGCAATAGGCAATAAAGTTATTAAATCTAAATCTAAACATGCCTATATGATGTAGAGGATGTTTGCGCATGATCTCATTCGTCCCAGTTTTTCTAGTGGGTTCTCTGTGGAAATTGCGGACATCACGACGGTTTCCACTTGTGGGCTAACGATTGAAAATATAAAGTTGTGCACAGGATGTTTTTATAAACGTTTTGAAGAATGTAATAAAGTCTGCAGTTGTTTTAGTGTATTGTCTTTTTATGTCTTTGTAATATATTGTATTGTACATGTATTTATGGTAACATTTTCCTTCTTCTTTTCCTCCCCTTCTCCTTTTTTTCCCGTATTCTCCTCCTCCTTATTTCCCTCCTCTTCTTTTGTCCCTTCCTTTCTCCTCTTCTCCCTCCTCTTCCTTCTCCTCTTCTTCCTTCTGCTCCTTTTCTTCCTTCTGCTCCTCTTCTTTCTCTTCTTCTTTCTCCTCCTCTTACCACTCTTCTTCTCTTTCTAGATCCGTACAACTAATCTCAATCCTGAACCCAATCTTTCTATCCCCAAACATCAAAATGCTATCCCTAACCGTATGGTTATTTTCCCACTGGGTATAGTATTATCCTCTCTCCTAAATTTGGTTCCACTATATCCCACAAAATAAAGTACATTCCTACCGGCTTGCAGCGGTTTTGTATTGCTGGCTCGTCCCTTGGCAGTCTTGTACTCTTGTTGTGCAGTCTAGCATGTGTTTTGTTGTAAATTGTTGATCATTTTTCAAGTAATCGTTATTTCTGGTGGATTACCTAATACTTTTAACAAAGAACTATGTCTAGAAGACGTTTTGAAGACCGAGAGCGTGATGATGGTAAGCTTTGTGTCATTTATATTTTGCTAAAAACTGACAATTTTGACAAGCTTCTGGCTGTTTGTCATGTCTTGGTGTTTTTATTTCTTATCTATTGCTATTGAAATAGTGTTTGCAGTAAAATAGCATAAAATTGAGCAGTAACACAAAAAATATTGTCTGTTACTTACCTTTTGGCACATCAAAACAAAGAACAGTCTGGTCATTTTTAATAGAACATTAGAACAATATTGGGAACAACAGCTTGGCTATTTTTTTTAAAATGTGGTAACCATTTTAATGTGACCATTTAAAAAAAAATGTATTAGGCAAATAAACCAGGGGTGTTTGGTATACTGTAAGAAATCTAGTATACAGTCCTTCCAGATTGAAAAGTTTCCTAAGTGTGCGGGTATTAAAGACGAATCAAAGGAGACAACTGCAATCTTTAAATACTGTGATCTTTACAGTACAGTTACAGAATCATCCTCAGAAACATGAGAAAATTTTTCATGATGTCTTACACTGCTAAAGTCAACCGAAAAATTTCGGCAGACTCGAGCGGGATTTGAACTCGCACCTTCGGGATTCCGGTCCGCCGCTCTACCTGCTCTACCTCCTACCTACCTGCTCTACCGCCGCTCTACCTCAACAGGTAGAGCCGCGGACCGGAATCCCGAAGGTGCGAGTTCAAATCCCCGCTCGAGTCAGCCGAAATTTTTCGGTTGACTTTAGCAGTGTAAGCCATCATGAAAAATTTTACAGTACAGTAGAACCTGAGTTTTATAACCCCAGTTTTACTGGCAAGAATGTTTTATAATTGAAATGTACCTGCAATCCCTGCAATGAGCAACTACTGTACCTGCCACCTGCAACCACTTTTTAGTGTCCCAAACAAGATATTTACTTGTTATGAGTGACCATCTTCAAATGATTAAAGTACATTAAAGAAATGCTAGTTTTTTTCATAGTAAACAAACACGAATTTGACACCACATGGGAAAACTGGAAATTGGAAGTGTTGTGCAATTTGCTGGTTTTTTTGCAACTACAGTACTTGTTTTGCTTCTATTTTGAGCATTATTTGATGAAAATCTGTGAATTTTTGTTGTCAGAGTTAAATACTTTTTAGTTGATGTTATAAACCAGCAGTTTCTTAACCTTTGAACAATGTTTATATTAAAGAACTGCTGCCAAAACCTATGACATCACATTACATTACATTACAACCTGCATTATCTATGACCACCTGTCATTTACAACCACTTTTACCTGGTTTACCTGGTAACAGGGGAGTTTCATATTCTTAATAAATTACTCCAATAGCAACAACGCTAGTGTGTCGACCAACAGTTTATTGAAATTTGCTTTTCTGAAATTATCAGGGAGGAACAAAAAAAGACGTAAAGTAGATCCTGGTGACATTGAGAATAAACTGGAATCTCTTATAACAAAAGTGGGAGAAAAGGTACGAGCTTCGTCATAGGTCTTGCTTAATTTATAAAGTAAGGCAGGATATTTAATCAAGGCATTTTAACTGGCTATTAGATCACTATGATTTTGTTATTGTCATGAATATACATGTACGTGTATGTACTTATATTATTTTATTATATACTTTTTTTAATATTAATTATTCTATTTAATATTGCATTATATCATGGGAACCTTCAAAGATTAAATATGGATATTTTCTTTATGCAGACCACGTCATCATTAGAGAATAACCTCAAAGGATTGGCAAATGTTTTAGAAGCTGATTTACCTAACTATAAAGATAGGATTTTGAAAATAATATGTACATGGTAAGAATGCATTAATTTTACTGCACAGTAAAAATGTATATGTACAGTATATAGTCAATGCGGGGAAAACGTACGCATTTTCAGAAAACTTTTGTTTTCTCCGCGAAATACTAACCTAGTTCAAAGTTAGATGTTTACTACCATAGCTTACCTTAATGCCTTTGATATACATAGTGAAATTTAATTCCTTATCAATTGTATATCGAATACAAACAAAAAATGTTTGCGTAATTTTTACCCTCCAAATCGGGGGGAAAATACGCACCTGGGGGGAAAAATTACGCACTTAAATTTTGCGCGTTTTCACGCTATGAACACAAGACTTTGTACTTTATATTAACATTTTAATCTCTCACAATAGGTAAATGTAGAAGATTTTAACACGCAATGAAACAGCAACGTCTGCCGGCCTTTGGTAATACAACAAGGATGTGGCTGTCAATTTATGTAATATAATTATAAAAGTTTCTACAAGGATCGAAGTTAAAAGAAAGTTCGTTCATGCATGTCTATTGTCAACTATTTTAAGGTTGAAGCCAGTCAAACTTAACAGAGAAACAGTGCTTCTCTGTTAAGTTTGACCACTCTTTCAAATTTTTCTTTCAACTTGGAGTATGCTGGGACATTCCATTTTCCCGATTTTAACGGAATGACCTCAAGTGGACCATCAATAATATCGTGAATAGAAAATATACTAATATCGCGCTCCAAATGATCGGGAATAGACGACAGTACTGTGCCTGTTCCAATATGTGGTTTTAAGCAGTCGAATTCGATGCCACTGACAGGGCCATCGACATCATGAAGAAAGCGACGGGTTGCCTTACCAACATATAGATGGCCTTTCTTTTTGCCATTGTAAATAATGCCATACCACTGTTGGACCACAGATTCTTCTGACACTGGAGGGCTTAGTTTTTTCCATAACCCTTTCAATGCTCCTTCGTCATCTATGGCTGCCATTTCCCGCTCCTCCGGCGCTGATTCGTTGCTCTTTTCTTTCTCTGAATCATCCCGTGAAACAGACTCACCGACAAGATCATCACCAACGTTACCAAAGTCAATCTGCGATTTGGCTTTTGACGATTTCTTTTTCTTGTTCTTTTCGCTTTTCTTCTTATTTTTTTCTGCTGCCTCATTTTCCAAGCGTTGCAACTCTTGAAGGTAAGCAGCGTCAGTCACGATCTTGGTTTTCAAATCCACTTTTCGTCTTTTTGCTGCCGGTTTATTCGTTGGCCCCTTCATTTTGTCCAAGACGAGATCCTCGAAGCTTCTGCTCGACTCCGGCGTAACTGACTCTGGCGTAACTGGTTCTTGAAGACTCCATACAGGAACCCACAGCTTTCCTGGAATTGGCGGAGGAACTGGTCCCAGTGCTTCGCACGTTTGACAGTCGTTTCTGGCGGGAGTTGATTGACTAGGTGTGGCACTGGTTGGTTCTTTTGAAGGCCCAGGTGTTGAGGCATTGCATCCTTGAGGTGTTACTGCAGGTGTAGTATCAGGTGATACTGAAAGGTCGTCTGCATTATCGTTATCAGGGTTGTTTTCTTGTTGTGATTGGACTTTTTCTGGAGTATTAATGGAAGTTTCCATCTCTTCCATAAGACTATCTGGTTTCCCCAGTGAAACCCATAGGTCGTACCGTTTTACCAGTCGCTTGTCTAGCTGATCTTTGGGAAACTTTGCAGAATCGACAGGGTAAATTCCAGTTGCCTTGAAACCAGCCTTGGCGTTTGCTGGGGATAGGCCCTTGTGCCAAATGTCACTCAATTGGTTGACAAAAGCTGCTTTCTTCATTGGTTCCTTGGGGCCCCATTGATTTATCCAGGCATTGAGGGATTTTTCCCACATCCTTTTAAGTGGGCTAAAACATGCAACATCTAATGGTTGTAGTTTATCCGTCACATGTGGTGGCAACTTTAAAATCGTAATATTCTCCTGGATCGCCTTCTCTATCACTGCTATAGAAACATGTGTTAAATGTCCATCAAAAATTAACAGCAGTGGCCTCTCAGTGATCAATGCTGAGAACTGATCGAACCATTCGGCGAACACGTCCGTCGTCATCCAGCCGCTCTCCGATATGCCATAAAAAGTGCCAGGAAGAGCTCTATCACCTCGCCAGGTTGACTGCAAGTTTTTACCTGCAAACACAATTAGAGGATCAAGAACTCTTCCTGCGGCACTACATACGGCCAGGGTTGTCGTGTTTTCTCTTCCTGCTCCGCAAGTAACTTTGTAGGCTGTTTTGCCCCTGACGCTGACAACTTTACACTTTAGTGGATCGTTCGGGAAACCGCTTTCATCACAGTTCCATATTTGTGATGGCTTTAACTTTTTTCCCTTAACCAGCTTTTCCAAAACATCATAAAAATCGTATATGATGAAAGGGTTAGAAGTGGCGGACTTTCTGGCTGAACTTATCATGTTGGCTTTTTTCAGTGACAGTTTGTTTCTAGCCATGAATAATCGAAGCCAATCTTTGCCTGGGCGATCATCTTTAAAGGGTGTTTTAAGTTTATGTTCGCGAACAAACTCTTGAACAAGATCTTTGATTTGTGCTCTTGTTGGACTAAACCCAAGATTGCACATTGTTCCAATACATTTCGCCAGCTGTTGTTCTGAGTCTTGATCAATTGCTGTAGTTTTGCCAGAGCCGGTGATACTTTTCCCTTCTTTTTTCATTTTGAGACGATGGCGAAGTAATCCCTCTGACATTCCGTATTTTGCTGCAGTCTTACGGATAGAATTCCCCGCTTCGATTTCAAGAAAAGATTTTTCAACATCTTCTGCTCTCCACTTCTTCCCACTAACAATTTTACTCTGTTTTCTTGGCATAACTGCTTGACCAAATGACACACGTACAACTGCTCGTTACAACACTTTGTTTTATTAAAAAGGCTTAAAGGCAGGCTATATATGTATAAATTGCATGAAGGGTAGGGCACCCTAGAATATACGATTCATGGTTAACGTACGTCCGGGGCAAGGTTTTCTAAATTCGATTATCTTGGGCTTAAATACGTCATTGTAAGGTTGTTCACAGTTGCTCAATTGCTTCTAGATATATCTACATACATACTCATACGTCTGCGGCAAGGTTTCATTAGCAATCTGTGCCCTGGTGTAAACGTTGCCCACGTCATTGCATATCTTACACGACTTACGCCTAATATTTTTCGACATTGCTTGTTTATAATCATCTCAAGGATGTTTGTTAACACTCCTTTAGTGTATTATATAGAAGGAAAAACTAACTCAACAACAAAAATAATTTAAAACTGTGATAAAGAATAACGCTTTTGGTATGTTTACTGCGCTTGGCGCTTTGGTTTACGTTTTGGAATTTGCGGGAAATTGCGTAATTTTTACGCGCGCAAAAATGGACACGAAGGGGAAAAGTTAGGCACACATCAGAGTGTTATTTGCGCAAGGTTATTTGAAACCAAAGCTAAGTAGGTTAAAGGTCATACCACAATACCATCAAAACATGCCAGAATTGTCTACAGCTTCCCGCTGGGCCGGCAAAACGAGAAAGTTTAGTCATTGTCTTTGAAACTTGATATCCGGTCAAAAGCGGTAGTCGACGAAAGCGTTTAAAATTCAAGCAGATAATTGTGCTGTATGTAGGAGTTTACTGCTTAGAAATATGAAGAAAAGGTTAAACTATTCTATGAAACACTTTAGAAAGTCTCCCACAACATAGTTAGCGCAAAATTAACTGCGTAAGTTTCCCCCGCCAACCTTGAGTGCGAAAGTTTTCCCCGCGTTGACTATACATTATGTGCTACAGTACATATAGTCAGTACATGTGTGTATATATATATATATATATATATATATATACTGTAGACTCAATGACTCAATTTCCAGCAATATCGCGGTCCTGGTACTTACATCCCCTGAAAGAGATGACTGGACATGTGAAACACAGAACACATCTGTGACATTTTGCATAAATTACTTTTACAGCGATATATCAAAAACCATAGAAGCTGACTGAAATATAAGTGACTTCTCCAATCCTGTAGGCTAAATGACAAAAATATATTGGTCATGAACATGCTTGTTGTTAAAGCTTGCTGTTGTAAATCTTTTAGACAATCAATTTATATACTGTAACGTTTCTATAATGCGATCCTGTGCCTCTATTGATCTCCATTTCAAACTTACCAGCTAATTCATGCAATACATTCTTAATCATCCTAATAATATATGCCTGCTGAAATCAGGCATATTTGTGATTGGTGCAAATCAACAATAGACTAGGTCGCGAGTCTAGCCGTGATTTTGGGGGGAAGTATAAAGTACTGGCTGGGGGGCTCAGGCAAAATCTTGGTGGTTTACCACTTTTTTGCTTAATTGTTACAGTATTTTATAAACACTTTCTTTATCAACCTTATTTTTTCTTTTAGTGCTTGCAATCTCCCAGATAAAATTACTGTGTACAGTACACTTGTGGGATTGTTAAATGTCAAGAATTACACCTGTGGAGAAGATGTATGTACTTTCATCTGGCATAGACAGAGTAAAAAATAAAAAGTGCCAAATGGCACTGATGGGAATGAAAGGAATAACCCATTGCTGTCTGAACCAGCAAATCCATTTTTAGTTGTTTTTTATTAATTAAAAACATTGATCACAGAGACAGTATACATTGTACATGTATATACCTGGGATAATATTTGCAGTACATAATAACTTATCAAATCTATTTTGTGACAGTTCCTTGATCTGATGGTGGATAATCTGAAAGATGTTTTGAAAGATGGTTCATTTGAACGCGCTCAACTGATGGTATGTTTTTAATGTACACATTATTAAAAAACTGTGGGCTTTAGGTACTAAGCTTGTTACATGTACATGTAGAGTCAGTGTGTTGTTTTCATAGGCATACAGGCACAAATTTATAGGAGGGGGGGGGGGGGGGGGGGCAGAGAACATTTTGCCCGAGTGAAACGGAAATTGCCAGACTTTTGATATAAAAAACCCACTAAGTGCCTGTTGTTCGATATACTTTTTCTCCTACAATACACAGATATTAAATTGTTTCAATCGATTACTTTTCCTTATTTTCATCCTATTTTTTATTTTTCCCTATATTTTTGCCCGACTTAGCTTGAAAATTTGCCCAAATTAGCAACATTTCCATTTCCATTCAATTATGGATTTGCTTGTGTGTTAAAATTGTTTATTTTTCTCATAGATTAGATTTCTTGCTGACCTGGTGAACACAAAAGTGATTGTACCATCATCATTGATGAATCTTTTTGAGAATTTTTTGGCTGTGACCATGGAAGATGATGTTATGCAAGTGAGTGGTTTGATTTAGCCAGTCACTCCCAAGGATGAGTGATCCTGGTTATGGTGGTGGTGGTGATTGTGGTCATGATAATGATGGCCAGTCCTGATAGTGATGGTAGTGATGATGGTGGTGATGATAATGGTGGTTGTGGTGATGATGGTTGTGGTGATGATGGTGATGACAGTAATGGTGACAACGATGGTGGTGACAAGGTCAGTGGTGATGATAATGGTGTTGATGAGGTTGTGATGTTGGTGGTGATCATGATGGTGACAATGATGGTGGTGACAAGGTCAGTGGTGATGATAATGGTGTTGATGATGTTGTGATGTTAGTGGTGATCATGATGGTATTGGTGACCACGATTATGGTGGTGACCATGACAGTGGTGACCATGACAGTGGTGACCACAACAATAATGGTGACCTTGACAATGGTGGTGTAGATGACAACAGTGGTGACCAAGACAATGATGGTGATGGTGATGATGATGATGATGATGATGATGATGATGATGATGATGATGATGATGATGATGATGATGGTGATGATGTTGGGTATTGACAATGATGATGTTATGATGACAATGACAATAGTGATGATGATGATCATGATGATGATGATGATGATGATGCAGATGGAGATGATGACTGTGATCCTGATGAAGACAACAACAACAACAACAACAACAACAACAACAACAACAACAACAACAACAATGACAATACTATCTAGTATGAACTATACAGTATGAAATACAAAATAAAAAGGATGTGCTTTATACAATTTATAAAGTTGTCTCTAAAATAGTATTAAAGACTAGTACAGATGGTTTTGTTGGTATCAATTACAAAATATATTTTTTGAGGTGCGTTCTGACTGGTATGTCCATGCTGTCTTGCTATCTCTTCCTTGGGTAAGTTAATGTAGTTTTCTTACTTTTCCTAATTACTGTTGATATACTCAATATTTAATTGTCAGTTGTTTGCCGTACAAGCTGTGTTAGTTAGTAATACTCAGCTTATAACACAGCTTGTACAGCAAACAACTGACAATTATTACTAACATCAAGCTGCAATTTCTGAAACTAACTACTCAATATTTATTGAAATCTTGATCCCAGGCAGGAAAAGAACTGTGGGATAAAAGAGCTGCAGACTGTGAAAGACTTTTTAATACAATTGAAAACTATTTAAGGTACAGTACATGGTCATTTGTTTGTTTAATATTCATTCGTTTGTTTGTTTGTTTGTTTGTTTGTTTGTTTGTTTGTTTGTTTGTTTGTTTGTTTGTTTGTTTGTTTGTTTGTTTGTTTGTTTGTTTGTTTGTTTGTTTGTTTGTTTGTTTGTTTGTTTGTTTGTTTGTTTGTTTGTTTGTTTGTTTGTTTGTTTGTTTGTTTGTTTGTTTGTTTGTTTGTTTGTTTGTTTGTTTGTTTGTTTGTTTGTTTGTTTGTTTGTTTGTTTGTTTGTTTGTTTGTTTGTTTGTTTGTTTGTTTGTTTGTTTGTTTGTTTGTTTGTTTGTTTATTTTCATATTTGTTTAATGTTAATTTATTTAGTAAACGACAAAAGACTCACATGAATGGTTTAAGAGTTTGGTCATCAGACCATCAACATCCACAAGAAGAGGTAAAAATTTTATTGTTTACTAGAAGATACATGTATTGTGAACAATATTGCGCATACACTCACAGTTTTTTATACAACAATTATTATACTGCATGTAGATATTTCTCTACAATGAATAAAACGAATAAAGATCGTTATGCGTGCGAAATTTAAGTTGAAATCAGTCCTTTTATATTTCATTTGTTTTAGTATCTAGATTGTTTGTGGGCACAAATTCTGAAGTTAAAAACTGATAATTGGGTGGTAAGTACAGCCTTATTAAAAGCTGGTGTACATCGCTTACACGAGCGAGGATACTGTAGTCATTTGGGAAAGTACATACGGCCACGTTTACACTTTTGCGGTACGGTGGTGGTCCGGATTCCGTAGCAAAAAGAAAATCGTCTGTTTACACTATGACGGTACGGTAAATTTACTATAACGTAGTGATTTGCAGCCGGAGTGCTAGGCGTAGTGACTACGCTACGGAAAACGACTCCGGAATAGTGTAACCACAACAAAGAAACGTAGTGATTTTTCAACGAAGACTGGCCGTACCGTAATAGTGTAAACGGGGGCCTTACGTTTTGTGATTACATTTCAAGCGTCTACTGCAGTACTGACTACTGTACAGTACTGTTTTAAAACCTTCTAAACATTAGGTTTCTAAACATTGTTTCAGGAGCGACACATCAGGAGACCATACAATGCATTTGATGATGTTTTCCGTGAAGCACTACAGGTACTGCAAGTCTTGAGACGGAGTAATGGATTAATCTTAACAAGCTGGGTTTAGTTTTTTTTATAATATAGATGTAATAAAACGGCGTTTCCGATTGGCTACCGTACGGGCTCCATAACTTCATGGAGCACAGTAATTTTAAACGTAATGAGAAAGTCATTTTTAATCAGCGAAATAAATGTTGTTTTTCCGTTGTTTTGTGTCTGACTCTCTGTTATAAAAGAAATGGTTCGTGGTTTGGCGTGCTCCATTGAGTTGTGGATGCACTTGGGAAGTTGGAGAGCACTCGGCTACGCCTCGACCAACTCTTACGCTTTTTTCGTGCTCTCCCAACTTCCCACGTGCATCCATTTAACAATTAGACAACGAGACCGAGTTTTCTATGAGCTGATAGCTCGTAGAAAACGAGGGCGAGTTGTCTAATTATTTTAGTATCAACCGTAAACAACTTTTTTATCAAACATTGTTCCAAATTTTCAGATAGTTTTACCTTTTTGTTTGCAGTAGTCTGTAGAGTAGTTCGATGGCGCATGTTAAACAATCGCTCACAAAAAACGAGATTGTAATTACTTTGCTTTAAATTTGGTGTTGATATACTCCACAGGCATAAGCGAATTCATTTTCTTATTCGAAAATGTCAAACTGAACAATTTTCCATTATACAATATCCTGGTTGCTATGCGCGTTTTCTTTGGTTGTTGCCCATGATCTATTAGAGGACAGACACATGGATCACGTCAGATCACGTCAGCTGACTTGCTTTTTTCTTTCTTCACGCCCCAAAATCCGGCAAGAAGTATTGTGTAATTTTCATATTGTATAAAACAAATAGATTCCATTTTTTGTTGTCTGTTCAGTTATAGATGCACAGAAGACGTCACAACGTGGTAAGAACATCAGTGACCCACTCGACTGCGTCTCGTGGGCCACTTTTTTGTTCTTACCACGTTGTGACGTCATCTGTGCATCTATAACTGAACAGACAACGGCAAAACGGAATGTATTTGTTAATTACTTTCGGGCCAATGTTTTCATGATTTCATCTTTGGCCTAGTTTCCAGGTTTTGCTCGCAGCGTGAATATGCCGTGGCTTCTGATTGGTCAGAATAGGAGTATTCCAGGTATAAGGTTTATCATTGGATAACGCTACTATGGTCTATCACAAATAGACCACTAGTAGCTCAGCCAATCAGAAAGCCGGATTTGTAATAGACCACTAGTTGGTTGATACTAATTAACAAATAGATTCCATTTTGCCGTTGTCTGTTCAGTTATAGATGCACAGATGACGTCACAACGTGGTAAGAACAAAAAAGTGGCCCACGAGACGCAGTCGATGTTCTTACCACGTTGTGACGTCTTCTGTGCATCTATAACTGAACAGACAACAAAAAAATGGAATCTATTTGTTTTATACAATATAAAGTTACACAATACTTCTTGCCGGACTTTGGGGCGTGAAGAAAGAAAAAAGCAAGTCAGCTGACGTGATGTGACGTGATCCATGTGTCTGTCCTCTAATAGATCATGGGCAACAACCAATAAAAACACGCATAGCAACCAGGATATTGTATAAAACTCGATGGAGCACGGCAAACCATGAACCATTTCTTAAATCTGGAGCACAGGCAGAACAATAAGACTGAGACTAGAGAAGAAATGAAAGCGAAACTCAATTTCATATCCAGGGTCTTCAGTCTTTACTGGAATGGGGAGCACCGCATGTACGCTAAAGACACTGCCTACGAGATTGGCATATTACGACGGCAATTGATACAGTGCAGGGATAGAAATATTCAAAAAAATTCGGCAGGGCAGATGTCTTTTGATGCAAAAAATTTGCCGGACATTTATGTTTTCTGCATGACAAATTTTATTACAAGAAGTGAAACCAGAGAACACTCGAGAAACAAGATCTGAAAATGAACAGAATACTCTCCTCAGACTCAAACCATTCACTGTTCTAAACTCCAAACCCACGCGTGAGTTTAGATAATAATTCTTATTTCTTACTAAAGCATGGCAGCTAGAATTCATAAGGCGCGATACAAATAGGACTGATGCTTGCTGAATAGAATCGGACATTATACACTTGTTGACTGGCGCCGAGGGAAACATCGAGTTTTACGGACCCGAAGGCTTCAATGTCACCCGAGGGTGTCATTGAAGGCTGAGGAACCGTAAAACTCGATGTTTCTCGAGGCAAAAGTCAACAAGCGTTTTATATACCAAAGACTTTTAAAATACAAAATACCAAGTTGACTCGAAACTTGCAAAAGGCAAAAAGACTTACCAAAACACTTTGACTTTGTCTTCGTAATTTCAATTCAACTAAACAAATACACCAGACTCAACAAGTACAAAGAACAGCTTTAAATTTATCCAGGTTTTCTTCAGACCTTCTTTGAAGATATGTATAGATATTCTTTCCTTTGGAAAATGGAGTATTTCGTACCAAACAAGCTCGAAACAGCTCTTGTTTTCAAATGTTCCGAAAAGTCCAAAGTTCTTGATCTGATGCAATAATCATTGTGTATTCACGTGAACAACGCATGATTGTAGTTGACCTTCTTCATTGTTGACAGGAAACAGTGCAATGTTTTCCTCGGCAGAAAGAAACATTGAGTTTGTTGAACAACACGTGACCATGATTTGATCAATAGGATTTCATCTTTGGCAAACGAAAGTCTTTGGTATATAACAATATACCAAATGTATAATACTTTTATAGTCAACTTTGACCCTTGCTACAGTGTAACATTGTGTTTTATCTTTTAGCATCCACTACCCAACATTCCAATTATTCCTCATACAGACAACGTGGAGTATCCATTACCACAAGTTGTGTTTAGAATGTTTGATTACACAGACGTACCAGAGGTAGGAAGGGACGTTTAAAGTGCCTCTATGGCCTGTGGGAGCTTTACATATTTAAATAACTTAGGTTAAAAGAAAATGTTTCCCGAAATTTTTTCTCAAAAATATTAAATCCCCACTCATTAACAGCGCTTCGAAGTCCGTACCTCTATAACTGTGACCGTGCATTAGGAACATGGTTGCGAGTTTACTGTGTGACGTCACGGTCGGAACCGAACTTCTGACTATTTAGTGTGTTTTTGGTATTGCGTCTCTTAAACCTTTATTTAAGCAATGAAAACTTTAGATAAATTCATCAATACATGTATGTTCCAAGATGGTTCGTCTGACTCAGACTCGGCGGAAGAAATTTTGGTGTTCCAACTGTGACGCAAATGTGACGTAGATCTATCAATTAGAGCCCAGGCCCAAGAAAACGGTCTAACTTTCAAAATGGCGCGATTTGGGCTGATTTGGCCAACTTCGGAGCGCTGTTAATGGGCGAGCATTTAATATTTTTGAGAAAAAATTTCGGGAAACATTATCTTTTAACCTAAGTTATTTAAATATGTGAAGATCCCACAGGCCATAGAGGCACTTTAAAATTGAATTTTCATTCAATGAAAAACTCAGTTCGAAATAGGTCCTTGTATTTGAAAGTAAATGTCATACTTGTGACTTCACATTGCATAA
Organism: Corallium rubrum; assembly: GCA_964035015.1. Lineage (NCBI taxonomy): Eukaryota > Metazoa > Cnidaria > Anthozoa > Scleralcyonacea > Coralliidae > Corallium > Corallium rubrum. The sequence goes on along the minus strand of OZ036000.1, from coordinate 11,257,705 downwards.
TGAAGAAGCTGGCACAGCCTGGTACCGTGGCCCAATGTCAAAAGAAATACGGGCCAGGTAAACACCACTACCAAACGTTTGCGCATGCGTGAATTCCCTAGAGTAAACATTGCAAGAGAAGTGGGAACTAGCCGTGGCGACAACAACCAGACAGTAAACACTAAGTAAGACTCGACTATTCATTTGTGTTTTAAAAAAAGGGTAAAGAAAATTACGAAGGGGTAATTTCAGAATATGTTACAATATTGACAAAGAAGTCATGCACAAATTACCTATGATTTTATGATTTTAACTTTTGTGTGGGACTCTCGGACCAGTCCAAATATTTCAGTGTTTTCCCGCTCTTTTTGAGCTCGGACGGCGCGCATGCGCAAAACGTTTGGCAGCGGTGTTGGCCAGGTAACCACTAATTTCATTCTCGCGTCATCAGGTCTAAATCTCCTGATGACGATTGCAGTTTTACTTGTAGCCATAAAAACGCGCGAAAATTTTAACCAATATATATAGGAAAGTAGAAGTCTTTAGTGGTTTCTTGGCCAATATTCTTTGATTGGGCCTGGGTACCAGGCTAGCACTAGTATGCCTTTGCAATTATTTGCAGAAATCTTCTGAAATCACGGAACATGCGTGTAATACTTGTTCAAGAGATTTCATTAAATAATGGTAAAGATATACATGTTTTGGCATCTACAAGTTGCTTTACTTTACGCAACCATGTAGTAAGTCAGCAGCATGGATGTTTCTGTTATGTGCCTCATGACTATAGCCGTGTTTACACGGCCAAAATTTAAGCGGGATCTGAACCACATCTGACTTTAAGCGGGCTTAAAATGTCCGTGTAATGTGTTCTTTAACGCACGCTACCCATGCGAAACTTCCAAAACCAAAAATATAGCTCGTCCGCCATGTTGAATAATGGTGTACGTGTTTTAGTCAGGGATTATTAAATGACCGTGTAAACGCACCAAGGTGGCGCATTTTAAGCACACGTGATATGACAAGTGACTAGTAAACTCGTACTCAGGGCCTTAGAGATTTTGCGCGGCTGCCGAGAAGCATAATTAAGATTATGTCAGCCTCGTACACTGAACGCCGTAGACTTTCTCAAAGTCCTTTTCAAACATTTTTGACCTTTCGGTTCCTCGTTGAAAAGGACTTTTCCCACCTGCAGCGCGCCAAAATTCACCGGTGAATTTTTCAACCGGTGACGTAATTTGGGAAGTAATTATATTCAGGCCGAATTGCTATGCAAGTGCTATCTTTGGAAGTTGGGGTTAAACAGACTCTTGAAAACGTTTTAGTAGGGGTAGAACCACTTTCCATTGCATGTACGACAACCCGAAACACGTCAAAACAGGGCGATGTACATTTCAGCGATTTCCCGCCAGAATATTTAATTAGATTCAAAAACCTGCAAGCGAAACAAGTCCGCCTCTTTCCTCCCGCCTTTCCGCTCGCCCGCAAAAACTAGCGCTAAGAGGCGGACTTGGAGCAAGTCTATGAACGCCGTTGCGTGACAAATTTCGCGAAGCATACACATGTGCACCGTGTAACCAGTCGATGCTCACGTTGTAACCAGTAAACTACTGTAATTGTAAAGCATTGTATGCAGTAAGTTACTGGAAATTGTTTAATAAAGAGATTATTAATGAAACCCTTCCCCCCCCGACCCCCCTAACCCTAACCCTCAAAAATGTGAGTTTCCCGGGGGTAACCCTAACCCTAACTTGAAAATTGTCGGGGGGGTTTTTCTAAGCCGCCTCCTCCCCGTCCAACCCCCCTAATAGTGTTTTTAATTTATGGTCAACAGTTCTTGACAAAGATTGTGGGATGCGCAGTGAGTTTAATCCGTTAATTCGCGCATCTTACAATTTCCAGTAACTTACTGCATACAATGCTTTACAATTACAGTAGTTTACTGGTTACAACGTGAGCAACGGGTGGTGTAACACGCCTCGTGAAACTTGTCTCGCTTTTTTTGGTTCATAAACCATTGCAGTTTCACGAAATAATTGCACCGTGTAACACGCAGCACCTTTAAACCTGTAGACGCATGTACGCAGTGCGTACCTGTGTTTCAATAAATCATTCAATGTGATGCAATCACTGATACAATCCCTGCTGATGAGTTTGTGACTTCCATTTAAAGGGACCAGCAATGCCTGGCGCGCATTCAATTGAAAGATACCTTGTGGAGGAAAGTCTGGGAAGGATTATTAACAGTCATTACAAAGATCGAAAAGAATGGTAAGCTTGTTGGTATCCTAATAGACAGAACGTAATAATGGAAATGATTTTGAAGTTACATGTAGTAGAAGTATTGGTACATGTTTGTGAAAGTTTCTGAAATGTTTCTACTACCATTACTACCATTGTCATCATCACCACCATCATTAATATTACATCCACCACCACCACCATTTACCATCACCACTACTATTACCATAACCATCATCACCACTACTATCACCATAACCATCGTCACCACTACTATTACCATCATCACCACTACTATCACCACCACCATCATCACTACTATCACCATAACCGTCATCACCACTACTATTACCATCACCATCATCACCACTACTATCACCATCATCACCACTAATATCACCACCACCATCATCACCACTACTATCACCATAACTATCATCACCACTACTATTACCATCACTGCCACCACTATCACCATAACTATCATCACCACTACTATCACCATAACCATCATCACCACTACTATTACCATAACCATCATCACCACTAACCACTACTATCACCATAACCATCATCACCACTACTATCACCATAACCATCATCACCACTACTATCACCATAACCATAACCATCATCACCATAACCATCATCACCACTACTATCACCATAACCATCATCACCACTACTATCACCATAACCATCATCACCACTTCTATCACCATCACCATCATCACCACTACTATTACCATCACCATCATCACCACTACTATTACCATAACCATCATCACCACTACTATCACCATAACCATCATCACCACTACTATCACCATAACCATCATCACCACTACTATCACCATCACCATCATCATCATCACCACTACTATTACCATAACCATCATCACCACTACTATCACCATAACCATCATCACCACTACTATCACCATAACCATCATCACCACTACTATCACCATCACCATCATCACCACTACTATCACCATAACCATCATCACCACTACTATCACCATAACCATCATCACCACTACTATCACCATCACCATCATCACCACTACTATCACCATAACCATCATCACCACTACTATCACCATCACCATCATCACCACTACTATTACCATAACCATCATCACCACTACTATCACCATAACCATCATCACCACTACTGCCACCATATATAACCACCACCACTACCACTACTAATTGCTACTATTTTATTTTGTTCGTATTTTTCTCTTTAGTGCTGCACAGTTACTGAATTTTCCAGAAAAAGACAAAATTCCTTTAGATTATTGTATCATAGAGGTAAAAGAACCCTGGCTGGTAATTCACTGCAGCTTGATATGCCATACAACATTGGTTGACCAATTCTGTGTATTTTTTATGCCTTTTTGTTCTTATTTTAGGTTATTTTTGGGCATCTTTTCAAACAACCTGTTTCACCACATTTGGAATTTTTTTACGGATCACTGTTGGTAGAACTGTGTAAAATTCAGCAAAATACTATTCCTGGTGTCGTATCCTTTTAGTCTTAAGTTTCTACTCTACTCTACTCTGCCCTGCCCTGCTCTGCCCTGCCCTGCTCTGCCCTGCTCTGCTCTGCTCTGCTCTGCTCTGCTCTGCTCTGCTCTGCTCTGCTCTGCTCTGCTCTGCTCTGCTCTGCTCTGCTCAGACTGCTCTGCTCAGACTGCTCTGCTCTGCTCTGCTCTGCTCTGCTCTGCTCTGCTCTGCTCTGCTCTGCTCTGCTCTGCTCTGCTCTGCTCTGCTCTGCTCTGCTCTGCTCTGCTCTGCTCTGCTCTGCTCTGCTCAGACTGCTCTGCTCTGCTCTGCTCTGCTCTGCTCTGCTCTGCTCTGCTCTGCTCTGCTCTGCTCTGCTCTGCTCTGCTCTGCTCTGCTCTGCTGCCCCGGCTCCGACTCCGGCTCTGGCTCCTCTTCTCCTCTCCTCTCCTCTCCTCCGCTATCGTGTAAACACCCGTTTATTTTGTGCTTGGTACCTTAACTTCTCACTTCTATAGCTTGCCCAAGCCACAGAACTCTTATATGAGAGAATCAATACAATGAATGTCACATGTGTTCATAGGTATTAAGCGTACTCTTACACCGTAGAATCCCGAAAGTAGCGCCCCCCCCCGAAAGTAGCGGGCCCCCCGAAAGTAGCGACAAATTTGAGATGTCTACAAAATTTCCGAAAGTAACGGCCCCTCCGAAAGTAGCGGCCCCCCCGTAAGTAGCGGCCCCCCGTAAGTAGCGGCCCCCAAGTCGTCGTTTGATTAACTCGAAAGTGTTAAGTTTCACCTATCAACGTACCAAAGTGTATAACAGTCAGAGTTGAAATGGCATAAGGAAAAACTAAAGCATATTAAATGTGGTAAATAGGAAGGAACAAAGAAGAATATTCCCACAGTACGTTAACGTATTTTACCACCCGAAAGTAGCGGCCCCCCGAAAGTAGCGGCCCCCCGAAAGTAGCGGCCCCCCGAAAGTAGCGGCCCCCCGAAAGTAGCGGCCCCCCGAAAGTAGCAGCCCCCCGTAAGTAGCGGCCCCCCGAAAGTAGCGGCCCCCCGTAAGTAGCGGCCCCTTGAAAGTAGCGGTCCCCAACAGGGGATAAAATCGAAAGTAAGGGGGGCCGCTACTTTCGGGATTCTACTGTATTACATGAATGAACTTCTTTTAAATCTACAAGATGGGTTGTTTTTCATTAATTCTTTCAGATTTATCAATTGGTTGGCTTATCATTTGAGTCAGTTTCAGTATAAGTTGTCGTGGGATGAGTGGTATGTGTCTTCTTTGCAGTGCATGTCTGAAAATTTGTGTCTAGAAATCTAGTTTATACTTGATGTTAATTTTTTGTTTCTCGTTGTGTTTTTAAGGGCCAATGTAGCAGAACTATCACCTGAATCACCGCAGAGAAAATTTGTTGCAGAAATTTTAGAAAAATGTCTAAGGTATCACCTTAGGTGTCTAACACTTTCCTTCCTTCTTCCTTTCCTTCCTTCCTTCCTTCCTTCCTTCCTTCCTTCCTTCCTTCCTTCCTTCCTTCCTTCCTTCCTTCCTTCCTTCCTTCCTTCCTTCCTTCCTTCCTTCCTTCCTACTGTCCTTCCTTCCTTCCTTCCTTCCTTCCTTCCTTCCTTCCTTCCTTCCTTCCTTCCTTCCTTCCTTCCTTCCTTCCTTCCTTCCTTCCTTCCTTCCTTCCTTCCTTCCTTCCTTCCTTCCTTCCTTCCTTCCTTCCTTCCTTCCTTCCTTCCTTCCTTCCTTCCTTCCTTCCTTCCTTCCTTCCTTCCTTCCTTCCTTCCTTCCTTCCTTCCTTCCTTCCTTCCTTCCTCTCTTCCTTCTTTCCTCCCTCCCTTCCTTCTTTACTTCCTTCCTTCTTTAATTCCTTCCTTCTTTCCTCTCTTCCTTTTTTATTTCCTTTGTTCATTCCTCCCTTCTTTCTTTCCTTTCTTTCTTCCTTCCTTTTTTTTCCTTCCTTCTTTCTCTCTTCCTTTATTCCTTCTTTCCTCCCTTTTGTTTATTTTTTTTTCTTTCCTTCTCTTCCTACTTAAATTTTTCATGACCTTCTCTTTTCGTCTTATTCCCTCATTTTACTTCGATATAATTTTTAGTTATGGCTTAATTTATTTCGTATGTATATATTTTCTTGTTGAATTCTCTCATTAGGTCCTCGTATCACGATTACCTCACTGAAGTTGTTCCCGGACCGTTACACTCTCTTCTACCAACGGCTCCGCACTTCACCTACAAATTTACCGATCAAAATGGTAGGTTTAGAACGCAACATTGTACGAGACAACTGGAAGCGTAGTAAAATTATACAACCTTGCTCACTGACTTAGCTTCAGTAAAATGTTCAGGTATCGCCATCATTATCACCATTGTCATCACCATCGTCACCGGGGAGCAAGTTGGTTTTACGGAGGGAGGAAAACCGGAGGACCCGGCGAAAAACCCCTCGAAGCGAGAGACAAACTAAACTCTATTTACACAAGTCTCAATCTCGAGAACGAGGTTATTCCCAGACGGTCACCCATCCAAGTACTAACCCCGTCTAACCGGGCTAAGTGAGCTTAACTTTGCAGTGCAGTGGTGGGAGGCAGCGCCCTAACAGCACACGCCAGCCGTATGGCTTAGCTGTAATCCGCTTACCCTGGGTATAAGATTAGCTTCTGCTAACTAGGTGATGTTAACCCTCTATGAATAAGGTTTCAGTTTCACTACCACCACCACCACCATCATCATCATCATCACCATCGTCATTATCGTCAACAACATTATCGCCATCAGCATCATCAGCATCACCACTACCACACTACCATCACTACCATCATCATCATCATCACCACCACCACCATCATTACCATCATTATTATTACCTCTACTATTCTTGGCTCTAATCTTAGGTTCAACTCCTGGTCATGTACATGCCAAACAACTGGTGGAGTCAATTAAAGCAAAGAAACCAATGGACGAATTATTGGTTTTAGTGAACAATATTCCTAATTCAGTTTCAGAAGATGTAGACATGGATGATACGCTTGGTAAATGTCATTTCTTGATCACCTAAAGTACCCCTGTAACGTCAGTATTTCGTTAATCTCTTTTGGCAGTCTACCGCCCTTAGATTTAACTAACTTATAATGTGGTTAAATGTAATTTAAGCAAAGTTAACTGCCGATGTAGTTAGTCAGCGGACTACCCCTTACGATCTTGGGGGGTCCCAAGGTACGATCTTGGGGAGTCCCAAGGTCTTGAGGAGGCCCAGGGGCGCATACGCACGGTTCCCATTTGGCGGGGCTTGTGTCTGTAGAGTTGCTGCTATCTTTGCTGGCTTGCTTGCTAGCCTGTTGCTCAGCTCTCGTGTCTTTTGCATTTTTGATTGTCGCTTGTCCCCCCACCCTTCCCCCACTCCTTTTCAGGTAAGTAAAGTTATAGACTCGTGTTACACATAATACATATTCCACTGATTACTCAGTGTGACAGGTGCCGGGAGGTCTACCTTGGCAGAGTTGTCGTGGTGACCTCTTACTGCTTATACAATCATGTCCCGAAGTCGGGATTGCTCAATTGCTTGCCCCGAACGTCGGGATTGCGCAATTGCTTGCTATGTTGCTTTGCTCATTGCTTACGGCTAGATTGCTTAGCCTTGGCCACCTATGGCACCTACCTCCAACCAACAACGAAGGTCTGGCACTTAACAGTATATATATAACTTATTGAATGATTTCGCCAACAATACGCCGATATTTTACGAGTTTCGGATGTAGTACGTGTATATTCAACACTTATCAGTGTAATTCCTCCGATTTCAAAATACAGCCAAGCAGGTTGAAAATACGAGGCGAAGCCAAGTTTTTTTAACCAGCTTGGCTGTGTGTAGACATCGGAGGGTGAACAGTATGAACACTGGCGAGTGTTGGATATAGCTTTTCAAATGAATTTATATTTTAAGAGAAAATCGACGTAATAATTTGACCTTAATCTTCCCCCGATTTCTAAATACTGATTAAAAATTTATTTTTGAATTTTTTCATAATTTATTAATGAGTTTGAGAAGTATTTTTCTTCCCCCTAATTCTTACAGTAATACCTATGTTATAGAAACTACAGTTTATTTATATTTTATTTATATATTGTATGTTGGTCTTAATACTGTAGTCAGTGCGACGTCATTTGGGGATTTTAAATACATACAGCAACACAACAGATATACTTGTATTTTCATTTAGATGACCGACTTGTTCCTTCTCTCAAGATTGATGTTTGTTTTCAAGTCATATTTAGAGCAGGAGCAAAGTCTGTCAGTCACACTTTCAAAGCACTGGAGAAGTACGAAAATACTGTAATTGTTGTAGTAATACAAATTTATAGAAATGCAGGGTTCTATCCAGTATTTGAGAAACCAAGTCAAGGAGCATTGGAAGACGAGTAGACGACGTTAGGACCCTTCTACGGGAGGTGTTTTCCTATGGGAGATGTTTCCCTATGGGAGATGTTTCTCTACGGGAGATGTTTCCCTACGGAAGATGTTTTCTACGGAAGATGTTGCCTTACGGTTTCTTACGAGAGGTGCTCCCACGGAAGGCGGAAGGCGCTTCTAAGACTATGTGCACACGAGCGTTTCCGAGCGTTTCCGGCGCTTTTCGCATTGTTTCAAGTAATGAGTTGATTGTTCTCGCTTCCCTTGAGAACAGTAAACAATCAGAAAACGCTCGGAAACGTTACCGTGTGCACATATTCTTAGGCCCTGTTTGCATGGAGGTAGGGTAAAAGGATTACCCTAGTTCATTGTTTTTCTGTCTTTCGTTTACATGAGTGCTAGGGTGACCCTGGGGGGAGGGTTACCCTATCAGCTTGGTAGGGTAACCCTGGCGGCAGGGCTATCTTTTTGTTTACAGAAGCCATGTAAACGCGTTTGCTAGGGTGACCCTGGCAGCCGGGTTATGTTTCAATGAGAAAAAAAAACGCGTACCGGACAAAATGCCTTTTCGATTTTGTGGCTGCCCTTCCTGTTCTTGTACACCTTGTGAAGTCTATCGAAGATATCAAGCAAATGACGCCAACAATAACATGTAAACCGAAAATATAGTAAAATGGTCACGCAGAAGTAATATGACCCTACTAGAAGAGTTAACCCTGCTACAAGGGTCACCCTACTCCATGTAAACAAGGCCTAAGGGAGGTTTTCTCTACGGGATGTGTTCTGCCACGGGATGTGTTTTCCTACAGTAGGTGTTTCCCTACGGGATGTTGCCCCACGGAATGCGTTTCTTCACCGGATGTGCCACCCTCCGGGATGTGTCTTCTTACGAGAGGTGTCCACCCACGGTACGCGTCTTCCTATTGACCGAGTGTCTTAAATTTAAAACTAGATTCGAGAGATTACTGAAAAGCGTCGTTACGAACGAAGAAGAAGAACTTTATTGCCTTGCAGTCTTAAACTCTTTCTGGAAACACCATCCCCAGGTAATAACATTTTCTTGGAGTCTTCAAATGCATAAAAAACAATCTCTCAATAGACTATGGTTAGAAGTAATTGTGTAATATAAATAAGTTTTGTGGAAACACCACGTAAAATATTTCTTTGCTAAGCTTTCGGCCTGTTGACTCAGGCCTTCATCAGAGCAATGACAACAAGTTGTTGGCTCACGTCATTTATAAACTAAGCAACTGATCAATTAAATCACGTAAGAATACAATGGCGTATCACGTTAATTTTAAACTCAGTTTTGCGTAAGATTCTTCGAGCAGGTTCAAAGAATTAATTGTGTAATGTAATTATTTTTTTCTAGATGGTTCAGGTAATTTTGGATAAAATAATTCGAATGAAGATAGTTCAGAGTTGTTCATTTATTAACTGGCTTTTTTCCAAAGACATGGTGAATGATTTTATGAGGTACATACTCTTTTTTATTGAGGTACCCTATGTCCCGGTTATATATAATACATATTTGTGTCAGACACAGTTTAACGCTGCTCTGGCTTAAAAGTTTTTTAAACGTAGCTTAAAAAGGTGACTGTTCATGACCCAACGTTTCGACACTCCGATCTAGTGTCTTCATCAGGGGCGATCGTTGTGAAGACAGGTCCCATATTTATACTTTCATATAACCATTGATGACATTACCTATCAATGAGATGCAAATAGGCTTCCGGCAGTAGACCGCTGTCATCACGATTTAATGGAGCATGGGCACTATTCATGTGCCTGGATTGGTAGTGATAATTACTCGGGCTACCTATGGTAGGCCGAGTCTAGGTTTCGACTCCGTTCACATTATTATTTTTATTTTGTCGATGTTTTGAATTGGCAATCTTTCCTGATGTCTGATCAAGTTGTTTGAGGTGAAGTGTTCTTTCTTCGACGTGTTCAGTGTGTTCACAGACATTGTTATTGTTCAGTAATTTCTCTGGCAGGTATCTTGATCTTATTATATACTCTTACAATCGCTGATTAAACATGATCATGCAGTGTTAATATTTAACACCCGAAGGGACTCGACATATGAACGCTGTGTGGAAATACGGTAAACACAGGCAATCGTTTTTTGTGTATTGCGAGTTGTGTTTTCTATCGGAGAATTAGATTGTTTTTCGACTAATTTCTGTGACCACTGATGTTTAGACTTTTATAGATTTTATCAGTGCACGCGATGTGATTGCTGCTGCGAGTTTGCAGTAGCCCGAGTGAACGCCTGACCAGGCGTGTTGTTGTTGAATTATCCCACGCAATCTCATGGTTGCATATTTTGCACGCGTGCTCCGATAAAGCAGAATTTTCCTTTTTTGAAAAGAAAACCACATATCTGTGTGTGTGTGTGTGTGTGTGTGTGTGTGTGTGTGTGTGTGTGTGTGTGTGTGTGTGTGTGTGTGCGCGCGCGCGTGTGTATGTAAATATATATTATAGTATCTGTTTATAGGTATTACTATTTATTACTTTTAAATAATTTTTATCCAAGGTGTTGCATGTGGGAAATGATGCATTCTACACTACTGAAAGTCACAAAGCAGACGAAGAAGGTATATTTAACAATTAGACAACGAGACCGAGTTTCTATTTAACAATTAGTCACCTCAGTCTCGTTGACTATCGGTGAATATTTACTGAGCCGCGAAGCGACGAGGTAAATACATCGATAGTCACCGAGACTGAGGTGACTAAGTGTTTTAGTATAATTTCAGATGTCGATAAAAAACCAATAACGTTGAAACAAGAAACTTTTAAACAACTTCTTTCATTTTAACAGTGGTGATTCTGTATATTCACAGACGATGTTAGCAAGCCACAGTCTTTGTGAGTGAATAATTTCAAAAAAAGAGTAAACAACATCCTAATTTGGAACTGAACTTGTACATACATTCAAATATATGCTAAAAAGACTTTTATTCTGGTGTTTTGGGCCAATGTTTTCGTGATTTCATCACTCGTATATAAATTTTAGCGGACGCCATGTTTGGCCTAGTTTCCAGGTTTTGCTCGCGGCGTAGGAGTATTCCAGTTGTAAGAAGGTTTGTCATTGGATAACCTATATTCCAATGGTTCTATCACCAATAGACCACTAGTAGCTTAGCCAATCAGAATGCCGAATTTGTAATAGACCACTAGTTGGTTGATACTAAAATAGTATATCCTACTACTGCAGGATGCAAAATAGGAAATTCTTCATCGTTTAACGTATTAGGACTCACAGTAATAAGTTTAACGACAGTCGATAGTCCAATGACGATTTCTTCTTTCCTTTCATTAGTTAAAGGCAGATCTTCAACGTGAACAGACGAAATTGGGGAGAATGGAAGAGACACACAAAAAGGAGGTTTTGTAAACAGTTATACTTATTTACAATATTCAGTGTTCATCTTCCAATTTCTAAAAACGACCAAGCATGTTGAAAATACGAGGCGAAGCCGAGCTTTTTAAGGCACCATGGCTGTGTTTCTTAATACTGATTAAATATTTATTTCTTTTGATTTTCCTCATTAATGAGTTTGAGAAGAGTATTTGCAGTTTGATTCTACCAAACACTATATGTTTTCTTCGGGAAATTCTTAGATATTGCCAAAACGATGAGACATTTTCTGTCGAAACTTTGTCAGTACTTTTTTACACTAGCGTCTAGTTTTATAAAATGAGGAAAAATAAACTGCTATTTTTCACGTTGCATTTGACGTGTAAAAATCGTGCATCAATTGCTGCGAAACTCTCCACTTAACATCTTGTTGCTTGTTATGTAGTCGGAGCCAAGTGAGGAACAAGCGAGTGAAGGAAAGAACAAGCGTTTAGAAGAAATTGAGAAAAGTCGTCAAGACGTTGAACGACTTTCCGATAACCTGGAATCGATTCAGGTTGAACAGAAACAGGTCTTCTTGATTGTGTTTCAGGTACATTAATTCGTGTTGGTTATTTATCTAGTCCCGTGAATCTGTTGTCGTGTTACGTCATGGTATGTACGTCATGTCGTGTTCTTTCATAGTATGTACGTCATGTTATGCTACGTCATGGTGGTACGTCATGTCATGTTACGTCATGGTATGTACGTCATAGCATGTTACGTCATAGTATTACGTCATGCACGTCATCGTATGTACGTCGTGTCAGTTACGTCATAGTACGTCATGTCGTGTTAAGTCATGGTATGTACGTCATGTCGTGTTACGTGATGGTATGTACGTCATGTCGTGTTACGTCATGGTGTGTACGCCATGTCGTGTTACGTCATGGTGTGTACGTCATGTCGTGTTACGTCATGTCGTGTTACGTCATTGTATGTACGTCATGTCATGTTCCGTCACAGTATGCACGTCATTATATGTTACGTCATGGTATGTACGTTATGTCACGTTATGGTATGTACGTCGTGTCATGTTACGTCATGGTGTGTACGCCATGTCACGTGAAACTGTCATAGTATCACGCGTGGTGTATTCTTTGTTTTCTAGAGATTTGTAATGATGCTGACTCAACATATTGCCAGATGTGAACAACAGCAAAAGGAAGTTAACACTTCGTCCTTCATCGCCATTTTGGACAGACTTCGTGAAATCCTTTACCGGGTAAGACAATGAGAATATAATGTAGTTTATAGTAGGTGAACTAGCTGAGGATGGAATGGTGGTGGCAGGACTTAATTTCTTAATCCCTTGCCTGCATTCGGGCCTCCCCTTGCGACGAGTAAAACTCGTCTGGCGTTAGCCAGAGTAAAATACTAATAAAAGTACGTCATATTAGCAGTGAAATAGAGATTCTTTAAGAAGCTAAATCCAACACTCGTCAGTGTTCGTCCTCCGATGTCTACAAAAAAACAGCCAAGCTGGTTAAAAAACCTCGGCTTCGCCTCAAGCGTATTTTCAACTTGCTTGGCTGTTGGATATTTAACAATCAGACAACGAGACCGAGTTTTCTATGAGCTGCCCGTAGAAAACGAGGGCGAGTTGTCTAATTGTTTTAGTATCAACCATAAACAACTTTTCTTTAACGTAAATAAGTCTTATCAAACATTGTTCCAAAATTTCAGATAGTTTTACCTTTTTGTTTGCAGTAGTCTCCCCATACAAAATGTAGAGTAGTTCGATGGCACATGATAAACAATCACTCACAAAAAAACGAGATTGTAATTACGTCGCTTTAAATTTGGTGTTGATATGCTCCATAGACATAAGCGAATTCATATTCTTATTCGAAAATGTCAAACTGAATAATTTTCCATCGGGCCAATATTTTCATGATTTCATCACTCGTCTATAAATTTTAGCGGACGCCATGTTTGGCCTAGTTTCCAGGTTTTTCTCGCAGCGTGAATATGCTGTGGCTTCTGATTGGTCATAATAGGAGTATTCCAGGTATAAGAAGGTTTATCATTGGATAACGCTACTACTGTATGGTCTATCACCAATAGACCACTAGTTGGTTGATACTAAACAGTACTAGAAATACATGAATGCAAAAACCCCTCGCCCGCTTTTACATGCTTTTTTGAAACAAAAACCCCTGATTAAAATAAGCACTCCTGATTATACAGTCAATATAAAAACAAACAAATATAAAAACAAATGATATTAAATCCTTGGGATATAAAATTATAGAATTTCTGGATAGGTCTATAGGATGACAAAACTGATTTAAATCATTTAATGAAAGTTGAACATATCAAAGCAAAACTTAGATTTCATTATTAAATTCTGGTTGTAAAAAATATATTGTTTTTAGGAGGTTTCAAAAGGGATTATTTCTAGCAAGCCTTTAAATGGCTTCTCTATGCATGTACATTTTGCAAAGGCAGAATTAAAAGTTGACAGCTCCAAAATTACATTTATAATAGAGTCTGAGATAAAAACAATTCAGTAGAATCGGATCTGGAAAGAAGTATTAAACAGACGTTTCAGCTGAAAATTTGGAGTCACAGCCAAGAAAACCCGACAAAGCCCACGTCCAGCACGGTTAATATAAGCGTGATATAAGCCTAAGATAGTGTTTTAAGTTAGCTTTAGTTAAGCTGACTGATGGTTAATTTGGACGAGCAAAGGGAAAGCACATAAGGACAAAACACAAATCCCCTACCGTTATAAACCTGAATGATTTTGAGACCACTGAGTGACCACAAACACTGCAATTCAGATCGAGGTTTTGTTTACCATACGGCGTTTGGTTTCTTCAGGTCCTCTGGTTTCGCTTCGAGATATACTAAACCGGCTGTTTGTATCCTTTTCTTCGTTGTTCTCTTTTAATTTAAGTAGAGCAGGCTCCATTTCGTAATAAACGAAAGCAAAAATAATACTGACAGACTTAGTTTTCGGCATCGCTAGTCACCAGTGTCCAACAATTCTTACCGCGTGACACCGTCCCAAACATATATATATATATATATATATATATATATATATATATATAAACTATTTCCGAAATTACGTCTCCCTTGCTTTTTCTCTACGCGTGTAAAATGGACTACACGCCTGTCGAGATTAGCACCCTCACCGGGCTCCGGGCCTTCGGCCCTACGCCCGGCTCGGGGATTATTTCATACTCATTGTTTCTCCATCACATTTTAGTACCACCGTGAAATACGCCCGTACATCCCGACACTGGAGACGCTGCTTTTCACACCTGATCTGGACCACCACATCCTTGAAGTATTCAACCAGTACAAAGCTCTGAGAACTTGAGGTTAAGACTTATTTAATCTAGCCGCTTGCTTTTATCACATCGCTCTGAAGTAGCCATCCGTATCTCGAACCAGGTTTTAGTACTGTGAGCGCAAGAATGGTAAGGTGTACTTGAGGAATGATTTTTGCGTAGTCTTTCAAGAACTTGCATGCAATTTTTTAGTCCAATGATTTTTATCACGCTCCACGGTTTTGCGAAAAATGTAGTTTTAGAACATGTGCCACGTGTAGTGTAATATGACGAAGGTTACTGCTATGATTGTATAAATCTAAGTTTTTGTCAAGTGTGCGTTTCAAACGTTTTGCTACAACATGTGTCTATGCGCGATGTTTCAAGTAAAGCGGCACGTAAAACCATAGTCAGTCGAGATATGGTCTAGAAACTCGGCAAACTTCAAAGCTCCTATAATGAGCTGTGATTTTATGTTGAACCATACCTTACACCGTGCACAACCTTTGTTTTAGGTTTATTAATATTTAAATAGCACGGTTGAGTGATTGAACTGAAACGTTGCTATTGGACAATTCGTCATTATACTAAAACACAATGTGTTCAATGACCGTGCACCGTGCACAAAAATGCATAAAGGCGAACAAAAAGATAGACCAAAGACTTTAGCTGAGTTTCCAGACCATATCTCGATTGACTATGGTAAAACTACCAGTAACTAAAAAACTGTAACAATTTTGTCTTTAACTGCTAGATATTCGTTGAAGTTGGAGGTAGGTGCCGTAGGTAGCAAAGGCTAGTAAGCAAGCTAGCCGTAGCAATCGAGCTAAGCAATGAGCAAACAATTGAGCAATCCTGGGTTCTGGATAAGATTGGAAGCAGTAAGAGTTCACCATGACAACTCTGCCAAGGCAGACCTCCCGGCACCTGTCACACTCAAACTCAGTGGAATAATAAGTATATAGCACATGTCTATATAAATTATTACTCACCTGAAAAAGGGGGGAGAGTTGGGTACGGGTGAAGCAAGCAAGCAAGTAATCTACAGCTGCAAAGCTGTATAGCAATAATAACGTTTAAAGCAATGCTAGCAAATCAGCAAGCAAGAGCTTCGACTTCTTAAGAACTTGGGACTCCCCAAGAACTATGAAGGAGAAGACCGCTGACTAACTACATCTGCAGTTAACTTTAACCACACTGCAAAAAATCCTGAGTATAATCAACTCAAAATATTGAGTAAAACAATGCACCCACAGTGACACATTATAAGGAGTTAAACTAACTCATATAGTATGAGTAAAACATACTCAGTTTTATGAGTGAATTTACTCAAAAATTGAGTAAAAGCTACTCAAATAACACGAACCACATTGACTCAATATTTTGAGTAAAATAAGGAATTACTCAAATATTGAGTAAAAATACTCAAATTGTGAGTAAATATTACTCAAAAATCGAGTTCCAGTTACTCAGCTAAAATGCACCCACAGTGACTCCTTATTTTGAGTAAAACAAGGAATTACTCAAATATTGAGTAAATATTACTCCAAAATGGAGTTCCAGTTACTCAGCTAAAAAGTATAAATATTATTAGTATAAATATTACCTATTGAAAATGCACACATTCTACGATCAAAATTTCAATAGTTGTTTTTAGTTTTTTGGTATTTGAAGCAAACCACAAA
Organism: Corallium rubrum; assembly: GCA_964035015.1. Classification (NCBI taxonomy): domain Eukaryota; kingdom Metazoa; phylum Cnidaria; class Anthozoa; order Scleralcyonacea; family Coralliidae; genus Corallium; species Corallium rubrum. The sequence continues at coordinate 11,241,190 of OZ036000.1, read as the reverse complement.
ACTAACATTCATAAATTTCGAAGTAAATGATAATATAACCTTAGTTAACTATCTATCTATCTATCTATCTATCTATCTATATATATATATATATATATATATATATCTATATCTATATCTATATCTATATATATATATATATATATATATATATATATATATATATATATATATATACACACACACACACACACGACTATCACTCTCAGTATGCGCATTACAAACTTTATATAATTAGGATCTTTAAACAACGAAACTCAACCCACTTGGCCTCGTGGTTTCGATGAGAAATGTCGTGCCATGTATTGAAAAAGGGGGGCCTGAGAACTAGGCTGTTTACAGAGTGTACAAGTGTCAAGTACAGTCTACTAAATAACAACTTAACAAGTATGAAATCGGTTTGAAACCAAGGCTTAAAGTGCTGGTTGATGAAAATCATGGATGTACGGATGTTTTACAAAATACGAAAATATAGACATGCCTGTCTACAGATCGGTAGGTTGATGCTTTAAAGTTGTTTAAAGAACCTTATATAACTTTAATACGTAACTTTAATACGTGTAATTAAATGATTTAAAATTACTTTTAATATTTTCATGCATTCTGTAATCTGTATTGACAAAATCAAGTTCCCAATTTGACAGTATAAAGTTATTAAATCCCTTAATTAAACTCTGTACATGTAGATGTAAACACAGAGTTGTGGTCAAATCCTTTTGCCAAATCTAACAGCATTGTCATTAAAACTAATGTCTCAATCAATTCCAAGCATGACCATTTCCCCTGGTGATTTGACGGGCATTTGCAATACTCTAACGCAAAAATGTGGGTCACCATGGGGTCACAGCATAGCTGTACAAAATCCCCACAGAGGGGTCTTGAAATTGATGCAAATGCCCCACCCATGGCAATTTAAAGAAGCAGATGTTTATATTGTCAGACAGCTGAAGTGGCCGTGACCAACCATATTTATTTATTAAACATAAACATATATTTATAAAATAAAGGTTAAAAACTACTTTCAAACGTCTCAACTAAGTTGTCGAAGCCTTTTTCCCAAATAGATTTACAGTACTTACTTTTGCCAGGTTACTTTTCAAGAAAATAACAGGAAAGTATATATATACTATTTAGGTACTTCAACAAATTCCCCACCATGGGGACAACCTGCAGAGGCAAATGCCTGACCCTGGGAACAGGTGAATCATCAAATGCCTGTCAAATGCTGGGGGAGGGGGGGCATGGTCATGCTTGGAATTGATTGAGAAATAACTTAAAGTCCTATTAAGTTTTAGCTAATATCAGCACATAAGTTCAGTTCATTCATCAGGGTAATGATAGAAGCTGGCAACTTCTTGCCATCCAAAATCTGTAGAACACACTTTTGTAAGAATAAACAAAAATTATTAAGTGGACCGGAATATTTAAACATAAAAACATAGTTGGCGGCCATGAAGCCAATGGTTGCTGCAACAAGCCCTCCATCCACTTCACACAAAACCAGGTTCTCTGCAATTATGGCAGCCTTAGCAGATTTGTCCAAGTCACCTTTGATGAAAATTTTTGGAAACATTTCTGTTCTTGACTGTGCCACCTCGTCAAAAGATTCATCTTCCTGTGATAATAAAAAGTGTGAATTAGAAATAATTACAATGATTGTAAGAATGCGATAGATCTTAAATGACGAAAAGCATTTTGAATGAAAGTACAGTAATCACTTCTTACAAGTGGGAGCTATGAAGCATTTGATATTATAGATGAAGCATTTTTATCTACTCTAAGTTATAATTGTACAGTAGTTTGTTTTGTCTTTTGGAGGAATTCTGCATGCAATGAATGAATGCAAAAATCTCATCTTTCAGAAAATGTAATTAAACCATTGAGGGACAAGAGTGCATTTTATGATAAGGTACTGCCAAACCTGTCAAGAACTGTGCAATGTATTACATTTTTAATGAGCCACAAGAGCCCAAAGACACTGATTTTAGTAAAATCCATTTCAAAAGCACTAAATAAATACAGTATAGTACAACATGGTACACCTATTGAATGATGGATAAGTTAAATAACTATCAGTACAGGTATAGCACAAAAACACTCAGATAAAAACTCCACAAAGTCTTTGTGGTTGCTTTTCCTGAATTTTGTTGCAACAAAAATGGCAACACCATCATTGCAACTTCATCTATATACTGTAAAAGGTTTGGGTTAAAAAAAATTAGTTATACATACATGTCAAACTCATAATAATTCATGAGCCAAAAATAAAATAAAGTCAGCACCATTATCAGATTGGATATTGTTTGGACATTGCAGCTATATTTTAAAGTGCCTATGAAGTGAAAATTATTGTCTATATATATACATATATATATATATATATATATATATATATATATATATATATATATATATATATATATATATATATATATATATATACCACATATGCCACTCAAAAGAGGTGCTGGTAAAAGGCAGCATGACCACCTTACACAACAACAGAAACTGCATTAGCATAAATGTATACAAGCCTTGAGTCCTGTCTTTGCAGTTCTCACTAACAGGCGGCTCATTAAAGGCCACCTGAGTGAGATAATGGTCAAAGGCGATTGAAACCACCTTACACAAAAGCTGCTAAAGAGCACTGCTTGGACAGAGTCAAGACATGCTGTGTACTGTAATGCCATTTTATTGCCCAAAATCTTAATTCCTGAATTTGTTTGTAATAGGGCACTTGGTACTCAGTTAACTTTATTTTCCTATTTGAGATACATGTACATATTGCAATCAACGTATAATAATAAAAAACTTGAATAGGACAGTACTTATAATAAAAACTACATTGTACAGTATTTACACTGTATAATTGTTGACATTAACATTATGTATAAATTTATGCATCTCCTCTTTAATGAGCGGCTTGATTTCTCATATGCCACTCAAAAGAGGTGCTGGTAAAAGGCAGCATGACCACCTTACACAACAACAGAAACTGCATTAGCATAAATGTATACAAGCCTTGAGTCCTGTCTTTGCAGTTCTCACTAACAGGCGGCTCATTAAAGGCCACCTGAGTGAGATAATGGTCAAAGGCGATTGAAACCACCTTACACAAAAGCTGCTAAAGAGCACTGCTTGGACAGAGTCAAGACATGCTGTGTACTGTAATGCCATTTTATTGCCCAAAATCTTAATTCCTGAATTTGTTTGTAATAGGGCACTTGGTACTCAGTTAACTTTATTTTCCTATTTGAGATACATGTACATATTGCAATCAACGTATAATAATAAAAAACTTGAATAGGACAGTACTTATAATAAAAACTACATTGTACAGTATTTACACTGTATAATTGTTGACATTAACATTATGTATAAATTTATGCATCTCCTCTTTAATGAGCGGCTTGATTTCTCATATGCCACTCAAAAGAGGTGCTGGTAAAAGGCAGCATGACCACCTTACACAACAACAGAAACTGCATTAGCATCAATGTATACAAGCCTTGAGTCCTGTCTTTGCAGTTCTCACTAACAGGCAGCTCATTAAAGGCCACCTGAGTGAGATAATGGTCAAAGGCGATTGAAACCACCTTACACAAAAGCTGCTAAAGAGCACTGCTTGGACAGAGTCAAGACATGCTGTGTACTGTATTGTAATGCCATTTTATTGCCTAAAATCTTAATTCCTGAATTTGTTTGTAATAGGGCACTTGGTACTAAGTTAACTTTATTTTCCTATTTGAGATACATATTGCAATCAACGTATAATAATAATAATAATAATAAACTTGAATAGGACAGTACTTATAATAAAAACTACATTGTACAGTATTTACACTGTATAATTGTTGACATTAACATTATGTATAAATTTATGCATCTCCTCTTTAATGAGCGGCTTGATTTCTCATATGCCACTCAAAAGAGGTGCTGGTAAAAGGCGGCATGACCACCTTACACAACAACAGAAACTGCATTAGCATCAATGTATACAAGCCTTGAGTCCTGTCTTTGCAGTTCTCACTAACAGGCAGCTCATTAAAGGCCACCTGAGTGAGATAATGGTCAAAGGCGATTGAAACCACCTTACACAAAAGCTGCTAAAGAGCACTGCTTGGACAGAGTCAAGACATGCTGTGTACTGTAATGCCATTTTATTGCCCAAAATCTTAATTCCTGAATTTGTTTGTAATAGGGCACTTGGTACTCAGTTAACTTTATTTTCCTATTTGAGATACATATTGCAATCAACGTATAATAATAAAAAACTTGAATAGGACAGTACTTATAATAAAAACTACATTGTACAGTATTTACACTGTATAATTGTTGACATTAACATTATGTATAAATTTATGCATCTCCTCTTTAATGAGCGGCTTGATTTCTCATATGCCACTCAAAAGAGGTGCTGGTAAAAGGCAGCATGACCACCTTACACAACAACAGAAACTGCATTAGCATAAATGTATACAAGCCTTGAGTCCTGTCTTTGCAGTTCTCACTAACAGGCGGCTCATTAAAGGCCACCTGAGTGAGATAATGGTCAAAGGCGATTGAAACCACCTTACACAAAAGCTGCTAAAGAGCACTGCTTGGACAGAGTCAAGACATGCTGTGTACTGTAATGCCATTTTATTGCCCAAAATCTTAATTCCTGAATTTGTTTGTAATAGGGCACTTGGTACTCAGTTAACTTTATTTTCCTATTTGAGATACATGTACATATTGCAATCAACGTATAATAATAAAAAACTTGAATAGGACAGTACTTATAATAAAAACTACATTGTACAGTATTTACACTGTATAATTGTTGACATTAACATTATGTATAAATTTATGCATCTCCTCTTTAATGAGCGGCTTGATTTCTCATATGCCACTCAAAAGAGGTGCTGGTAAAAGGCAGCATGACCACCTTACACAACAACAGAAACTGCATTAGCATCAATGTATACAAGCCTTGAGTCCTGTCTTTGCAGTTCTCACTAACAGGCAGCTCATTAAAGGCCACCTGAGTGAGATAATGGTCAAAGGCGATTGAAACCACCTTACACAAAAGCTGCTAAAGAGCACTGCTTGGACAGAGTCAAGACATGCTGTGTACTGTAATGCCATTTTATTGCCTAAAATCTTAATTCCTGAATTTGTTTGTAATAGGGCACTTGGTACTCAGTTAACTTTATTTTCCTATTTGAGATACATATTGCAATCAACGTATAATAATAAAAAACTTGAATAGGACAGTACTTATAATAAAAACTACATTGTACAGTATTTACACTGTATAATTGTTGACATTAACATTATGTATAAATTTATGCATCTCCTCTTTAATGAGCGGCTTTATTTCTTATATGCCACTCAAAAGAGGTGCTGGTAAAAGGCAGCATGACCACCTTACACAACAACAGAAACTGCATTAGCATCAATGTATACAAGCCTTGAGTCCTGTCTTTGCAGTTCTCACTAACAGGCAGCTCATTAAAGGCCACCTGAGTGAGATAATGGTCAAAGGTGATTGAAACCACCTTACACAAAAGCTGCTAAAGAGCACTGCTTGGACAGAGTCAAGACATGCTGTGTACTGTAATGCCATTTTATTGCCTAAAATCTTAATTCCTGAATTTGTTTGTAATAGGGCACTTGGTACTCAGTTAACTTTATTTTCCTATTTGAGATACATATTGCAATCAACGTATAATAATAATAATAATAATAAACTTGAATAGGACAGTACTTATAATAAAAACTACATTGTACAGTATTTACACTGTATAATTGTTGACATTAACATTATGTATAAATTTATGCATCTCCTCTTTAATGAGCGGCTTGATTTCTCATATGCCACTCAAAAGAGGTGCTGGTAAAAGGCGGCATGACCACCTTACACAACAACAGAATAAACTGCATTAGCATAAATGTATACAAGCCTTGAGTCCTGTCTTTGCAGTTCTCACTAACAGGCGGCTCATTAAAGGCCACCTGAGTGAGATAATGGTCAAAGGCGATTAAAATCACCTTACACAAAAGCTGCTAAAGAGCACTGCTTGGACAGAGTCAAGACATGCTGTGTACTGTACTGTAATGTCATTTTATTGCATAAACAGAAAGTGCATTAGCCTAAATGTATACAATCAACTTAGTACTAGCCAGTTTCAGAAATTGCAGAATTCGTTCCTAGAGGACTGGGCACAGTCTAAGGTATAAAGTACCTTAATTAACCTTGCTCCGGTATCTGAGTTCTGGTGGCTCAATGGTTAGAGCGTCTGGCTAGCTTTCAGAAGGTTGTGGGTTCGATTCCCGCTCAGAGCTCAGAGTTTTTCTGAGTATTACTAACTACAAACACAGCTTGTACAGCAAACAACTAACAATTATTAGTATTAGCCATTCAGAAAAACTGGTGAGATGCCAAGCCATCCAAACCTAATACTTAAAACCTGTGGATTATTGGATAATATACCTACTGATTAACATTTAAAGTTATAGGTATAAACAGGTGGCTCTAATAGGACTACTTCAATTATGAAGTGATCAAAGCTGAAACAAACCATATTATATATATACTGCTTAATGGTGCATTCTAAGTAAAGATTGGTGGTACTGTATTTCAGTGATTACCGATTCTAAAAATGGGGAAAGTACTTTGTGAAGTTTATGTAAGAAATTACCAACCTGGATTGCATTTGGCTTTCATCATCACCACCAAGAACACTGGCAGATGTACTGTACCGGTACACTGAAAATCTGGTCCACTCTTATCAACTTGATTATCCACCTCTGTGTACGTGTTTCTCTATGATACTCTCCCCAACTACCATGTTTGTATTTTTGGTCCTCGGTTCCTCCAAAATCTTAAGAAATTTCATTCTGTGCCCCATTATGGGGATCAAAATTTCCAGTGCTCTTTCAATGACAATATATACATGTAGGGCTGTTCCATCAATCATATTTTCTAAAGTATAATTGCATATTATTACTATTTGAAACAAAATGACATTAAAATATGAAATGCTAATGTGCAACGATAGCCTGTAAACAGACTATCTTTAGGGGGTTCTGCTCGCAGGCTATTCCAACCCTGGTTATAAAGACCACATTGTCCCACTGTACTGCAGGTCAGTTAATTTGGTCTTTGTAATACTGTAAACAAAACCTGAACCACATTCCTAATACTAGTTAACAATAATTCTACGAAGGCAACAAAAAACAAAAATGTTGAGAGAAAAATAGAACAATAGCAGCAATGGTGTCACTCTCTGGTCCTAATGTATGCATGTGGCTGGTTAGTTGTACTCATTTTATAGTGGATCTTCAGTAGACCCTTTGCAAACATTTTTTTAATTTACTGTAACTCTACTGTATTCTTTATATAAATGATTCAAAGGTCAGTAAAAACTGGCAATTACCGGCTCATAACAGAAATATTTATCGGGTGTTATTAATTTATTCTCGGTTACTTCCGCATCATGTTTAATACATACAATACAGTATGTCAAACAGGGTCCAGCAACTGTGACGTCAAGCTGTGCATCTGAACAGTCGAACTATTCAGAATTAATAGTTTTTTAAACTGCACCAGACTGACTCGATAAGACTGGCAAATCAATAATATACACAGGGTATACATACAGGCAGGGTGTAGAACGGTGACCCAACCGGTTCGGATGCTTCGTTTCTATTTAGAACGACTGAACAACGTTCTTTGTGGATCGACAAAGACGTATTATATGTCTATTAGACAATATGGCGATTTCAAAACGAAGTGACAGTTTTTCACTAAAAAGGTTTAGAACGTGGCAGTCTTGTTTGATTTGTTCATACACCCACAGTTTCTTCAATAAGCTCATATCATAAGTAATCTTGATACTGCGCAAAACACAAAGCAATCAAGACCTTAAATTACTGCGCGCAGCATGCGAGCACTGCGTTAAGAAATTGTCATTCACTGGACAGATGTAAGTTTAAAATTGAAATAGTAATGCTATAGTTACAGACTGGAATACACTGACGATGGTTTAGATCGGAGTAATGTTGGTTATAGAGTGATAGAATCATTTATAAAGTCGCGACGTTCTAAGCAATTGAAGCCAATTTAAGCGTTTACCGTATATTCGTGGGGGATAAACGTACCTTCAAATATCTGACTATATTTCTCGAATCCCACTTCTGTCAACCAGGATTTGAATCCACGGGATGATCCACCGCCATTATAAAAGGATTGCCAACCACCAGGAACGAGAAATTAGACTAAATGATAACCTCCGCGCTTTGTTCGACAAACAGTCTTCGCCGGAGAAAGAGAGGGAAGTCAGTGACAGTTGACTTGACACCAGATGTTTCAATTTTCAAATGACTTGAGTCCGCTTACCGCGCGGATTTCCTGATCAATGATTGGCTACGTAATTGTTACAAAAAACTAATCTTGAAATTTAATTAATAGCAAGTTATCCATGCAATACGGCTAATCGGCCCTTTATTTGGTCCAGGCGAGAAAGAGGTGCCCGACCACTAGCATCTAAACGTTTCAAAAACGTTTTGTTGGAATTAACGCAAAGCGTTTATAACTTTTTAGAAACGGAGACCTATATAAATACCTATATATGTTTGTGGTCACGTGTATATGGATTCACACTGCTGAACTACCAGGTTAATATTGCAGTATATTTTTCATGTAAATTAAAAATGTTGATACTGAATTAAAACATTGAATTATCATTAAATAATTAAAAAGAAAAATGACGAACGATACAAATGCACTGTTGAAAAGTATTCTGGTACTTGTATATATAGTACGGTATGTGTATATATAGTGTAACCAGCCATTAAAGAAGAATTACAGTAATCTGATAACTGTAAATTCCAACACCTTGTCAATATTTAGTAATTTTATTTTAATACTTATAGTTGTATAGACTTTTAATAAAAGATTTTTTTGCTGCCATGGGAAATTTAAAAAAAAAATTATTATTTCGATGTACTGTCATAGTTTGTTTATATTTGCCATTATCGATTTACTCAAATCACCGATTAGTTTTAAACACTCTAATTTCACTTTAGCTGTATCTCCTGAAAAGATTGCATGACCATGGGTATAGAAAAATTCCAATTCCTGCATGCTCAAAGTAATTGTACTCAATTTTTCGAGTAAGGTGTCAGGTTTACTCAAAAAAATTCCATTATTGATTTACTCAAGACGATGAGTAGTGGTTAACTCAAAAATTTGAGTTTGTCATCCAAATGAAGTTTACTCGAGTTATTGAGTTGGTTGCACTAGTACTCAAAATATGAGTAAAACTCGAAGTTTACTCCAAAAAACGAGTTGCGGGTATTTACTCAATCGTTTGAGTAAAACAAAATTGTGCAATTACTCAAGGAAGAGTAAAGTTTACTCTGCTCTTTGAGTAACAATTACTCAACTTGCTTTTTACTCAAAACAATGAGTAATTTTTTACTCATAAGACTGAGTAGGAATATTTTAACTCATGTTAAGAGTAAATTGTACTCAAAATTATGAGTAATGCATTTGGATTACTCGAAATGTGAGTTAGATTTACTCAAACACGAAAATGCATTTTTTGCAGTGCACATTTAAATCACAGCTAAAAATCTCGCCAGTTCACCACATTTCGTTTCTATATATATATATATATATATATATATATATATATATATATATATATATATATATATATATATATATATATATATATATATATATATATCTATCTGTATATTTGCCTACGCAGCATCTACTTTTTTTTTCCGTTTCTGTGTATCTGCCTACGCAGCACTCTACTGTTTTACACGCCGATATAGTAACAGTAAAATAATAATGATAATAATAATAATCTGCTTTGATAGCAATAAAAGAAGGCACTAAAACGTCAGATTAGGTTTGAAAATAGTTTAATACCTAACTTTTGCATAACGTTTTGTACGTCTAGTTTCATATACAAGTATATTTTTACAGTTCTTCCTTCGCTGAAACAAATACTGCAGCTTTACAAGTATGTTAGCTTTTTGTGGCTTTGTTGGTGTTGGTGGTGGTGGTGGTGGTGGTGGCGGTGTAGATAGTGGTGTTGGTGTTGGTGGTGGTGGTGGTGGTGGTGGCGGTGTTGATAGTGGTGGCGGTGGTGGTGGTAGTGGTAGTGATGTTGTTAGTGTTGTTACATATAAATGTTAACTTCTGAAGAATGGTATTTTGCTTAGAAAGTTTTGCATTCCGATATACAATTTCATAAGAGTGCCTGGAGGCTCTGAACCGTCTTCAGCGGACGAAGGAAGCACAGACTGCTTGTCTTCTAGTTCTTTTATGAGTCGGTCTCGTAAAGATGCTGCGGTTTTTGGAACCGAAGGTTTTATTCCTTGGAGAAGCATAATTTCTTCATGAAAATGCAACAGCGAAGGTATGTAAGTGCTTCGGGAGGCACTCTCTGGACTTGTGTCAAGGGCACCCTCTTGATTAAAAGAAAGAAAAAAAATATAGGTACAATGAACACCGCTGCCAAACGTTTTGCGCACGCGCGACGTCCGAGCTCGACCTTAGAAAAAGAGCGGGAAAACACATTCTCGTCCCCAGAGCCTCTCCCGTGCTGGCGCGCGGGACAAGCTCTGGGGGAACCATATATCATCGCGATGTGATTGGTTGTTCAAATTCAAAGGCCTATATACAACGGAGCTTGTTTATATAAAATAAACAAGACAACTGACAACGAAGCACAATTCTAATCATAATTCTAATCCGAACAATTTAATCGAACGTTTATCAAAGCAATCAACCTGTTTCCCCTTATATAATTAAATCAAACATAGAATACAGACAGCAATTTGAAACCGATAGACGATCGACCGCACATTGAAATTGAAATATGCTCATTGAAATATGCTAGTCAAATATAAACGAACAGTGCAACAAATTAAGGAGAACTACCTTCACTAAAAGAGGCCGTAAATACGAAGAAATTCCGACGCGGCTCTATTGCCAAGCTCTGAAGCGAACTCGTATTAAAATTTTAATGTGTTCTGTCTCGCCGAGTAAACGCGGCAATGAGCCACACTCACTGATCTCAAATAATATATACTAATAATATATTATACTGGATAAAGCATCTATTGTTTCGCGCGTGGCAAAAATTGAAGTCGGAAGTGAGGCTAAAAATCTCGCGGCGGCCATATCCGGTGGGCCCCACAATATTGCCGAATCATAGTTTTCGCCTCTGGTTTTCGCTTTAAATGATCGGATTTTTAACGAAAACCAGCTGAATTTTTGTGATATGTATCTGTCGCTATGGGAGAACTTAAAAGTGGCTGTATGAAAACCAAGTGGGTCCCACCTGCAATGGCCGCCGCTAATTTATTCCGACTTCACAGCGAGCACCGGATGCTCAATCCAGTATAATGAGTCTATTATTTGAGATCAGTGCTGCCACACTTGACAAATACCTTCTTCGAACGGAATGTACCACAGTCACAACTGTTCTAAAGTCAAACGAGTTAATACGAGGCAGCCAAACCGCGAGAATCGAAAACGAAAGGAAAATTTATATTCCAAACAACTGTCGATGATCTCGTGTCCAAGTCCCAAACCGCGAACTTAAGCATTTGAAAGAACACCAATCTCGAGCCCATAGTCACCCCCTTTTTGGTCAGCGGGAGAGCGTGGACCAAAAAGGGGGTGACTGCGGGCTCGAGATTGAAAGAACGCCAAACAATTTTGGTGTTTCGGTTTGGATTCCCCCAGAGCACTGATCTGTAGCCTTTTCCGCGCGCCAGCACGAGAGGCTCTGGGGACGAGAATGGGGAAAACACTGAAATATTTGGACTGGTACGAGAGTCCGGCACAAATGTTAAAATTATAAGCATACTATACCAAAACGTTAAGGTAGGTAATTTGTGCATGGTTTCCTTGTCAATACCTTAACATATTCTGAATTTACCCCATTCGTAATTTTCTTTAACTTTTTTTAAAACACAAATGAATTGTCGAGTCTTACTTTGTCTTCACTGTCTGGTTGTTGCCACGGCTAGTTCCCACTTCTCTTGCAATATTTACTCAGCGAATTCACGCATGCGCAAACGTGCGCAGCGGTGTTGGTACAATGTATTATAGGATAATTATTGTGGGACAGCAAACTCAGGTGGAGAATCTGAAGCACGCACGTATATGATGGCACAGAACGCCCATGCTAGCAAATATTGCAACAGCGAAGAGAGAGAGAGAGCTTTAATAGGCTGAATATTAGGTGCTACTCCAAGTGATGAACCATACCGGGTAAGTAGAGAAAAAGTCTACTCAACCGCGGCTGGGATTGGAACCCGCGACCTTCGGTTTACTAGTCCGTCGTTCTACTGACTGAGCTACATGGTCAAGTTGGGAGCAGGTCGGAATGATGGTACTTGTATTTTGAAACTGAAATTATCGAAAGAGTCGCTTAACTCGTTATATTATTTTGTTGGAACAATTAATATTGTGGCACAGCGACCTGCTTCCATCTTGATCTCATAGCTCAGTAGGTAGAGCATCGGACTACTAAACTGAAGGTCGCCGGTTCGACATTACCTGAAATTTGGGACAAGATGGTGGCGCGCGTGCGTATTAAGGACCATAATAATGGAGATTCTCAACAGTAAGTGATAAGGAGAGCACATAATAATTCAAATTTTGCTTAAACGGTGAAATATTTCTTCTTTGCCCGACTCCGTTTGACTTCAGCATGGGCTAAAAACATGTGCTTACTTCGACGACAAAGTCCTAGCTCGTCTTATTTTTGCACTGAAAGCGCCACTATCCATAGTGTTAGCCGTAGTAATCTTTGCAAACAGGTTCTAGAAATTGGCCAAATTGACCAACAACGTTACGGGCGATGCGAAGTGCCCGACTCGCGTTGCATTCGGGAGCACATAAAGTTCCTCATTTGTCTCTAGCATAGTACTTCCAAAAGCGTTTGAACTTGCTTGACTTCACAGTCCTTATCGTCGTTTACAGGTTGTTTATATATACATACATGCACGATTTAGGCGAATTCTAAAGAACTCGATGACCTGAATAATGAGAAACGCTAAAATCACACTCATTAGAAATTCTAGAATACATAATTATATTATAAGGCAAATATAGCCGCTGACCGAGAGTGGCGGCACAAATGACCCAAATTTCTGGTAATGAATCCCAGACGCGATCGACTTTCGGAGTAGCGTGATGTATTAGTTATAACACCTCAACTTTCCGGTGTTTCTACTGTTTTATCCAAACGCGAGCGCGTTTCACGCGAGAGCTGGTTTCTACCTTTTAAAACCGAACGTTCCTTCCAGTCGCGTCTTTCCCAAGGAGGTTTTGTAATGATCCGTCCAGTTCTGTCAGAAATTCTGACTTTCTCTCCCATTTCTGTGTAACGGTAACTCACTGTTGTGGGCTTTCTGTTTGATAAAAATTAAATAGCTGTAGTTGAAGTATAGTCTACAAACAAAAAATGTAGCACTACGTAACGTGTGAATCTCCTAGTAAACCTACTTGTCAGATGGATCGACTAAAGCCACATCTGAATAAGGTAAGGGAACTTCCATACGTAGATATGCACCTGGTGTTGTTTCAGTGGCATCAAGTTTCTGAATCTCCTGTTATGAATGAGAACAAATTCCATTAGACGTTGTGCCTACTGCATGTAAGTGCTACATTAATGACGTCAGTAGCACCATAGGGCCATGGGTTCGATTCTAGCTATTCGCGTTGTTGGTGTGGGCATAGTCTGGAAACGCGGCCAAAGTCTTTGTTCTAGGTTTTTGTTCACGTTTGTGCACCTTATTTCATCTTAACGCTTGCTGAACACATTGTATTTTTGGTATAATGAAGCAATCAACCAATAGCAGCATTTAGCACTTTATAAATATTAATGAACGTAAAACAAAAGATTGTGCACCTTACTTGCCACCCTCAACATAAATTGTAGTTCCTTGTTAACCGCTTTGATGTTCGCCACCGCGTCTCCAGACAGTATTATAATTCTAGGGACTATTGTGTTGGGACAATTTAACTTTTTACTGTCTTAAGGCGGTTTTCCACTAGGCGACATTTGTCGACCGACTCGACATTTTTCTTTTGTCTTGGCTGATTAGTTCCACTCGAGAGCTTGCGAGACAAAAGAAAATGTCGCTTCGTGCGACATTTTTCGCCTTGTGGAAAACCGCCTTGAAGCCGGTTTTCCACTGGGCGATTTTTTTCGCGCGAAGTCGCGCGGACAATTTTACTCGCCATCATGCAGGGAAGACGTCTCGAAAAGCCAGGCATGAAATTGTTAAACACTTCATTAACCCTTTCACTCACATGGTTTTTGTGGAATAACTTTATCTTCTACTCTAACGTCAGACGATTTAACTCGTCAAGGGGAGAGGTCATGGAAAGCCACGCATGAAAGGGTTATTTGGGTGAAATGTTAAATTTTACTTATATTCTACATTAGGTTAGCTCAAGGTGCACACATGTTTTGAATCTCTTCTGGAATTTGGGACGGTGACCCTAACAACGGCTGCGAGAGAGACTATTCTGGATTATACAATAATTTGAATAGTACGTGCGTTTTTATTGGTCGATAGCCATGATCTATAAAAGGGCAGATGCACAGATTACGTCACTGACGTGGTCTGATTTCTCTAAACCAATCACAGATCTCACTGCAACATCATGAGCCAATGACGTTGCTTGATTTGTATAGATCACGTCAGATGAAGTGATTTATCTTTTTCAATGCCCCAGAAATTCGCCGGGAAAATTTAATAAGTCCGTTGAAACATAATTCTTCTATTTTTTATTGTATAAAACAAATAGATTCCATTTTTTTGTTGTCTGTTCAGTTAGATGCACAGAGGACGTCACAACGTGGTAAGAACATCAGTGAACCACTCGACTGCGTCTCGTGGGCCACTTTTTTGTTCTTACCACGTTGTGACGTCATCTGTGTATCTATAACTGAACAGACAACGGCAAAATGGAATCTATTTGTTAATTAGGTCCTAAAGGAAATCGAGACGAGCCGATTAATCGGAAATTAATCCGCAAAGCCGATTAATCTGCCAATTTTACATAATCGGTAATCGGCCGATTATTCTAGTGTAACAATCGGCAAAATAATCGGCGTGTCAACTTCTTCACAGATGGTGCAAATACTGACGTCTTTCTGCGCAGCACTATTGCTTAATTTTTAAACAAACAAAACGCGCAAAGAATGTTTAGTATGCACCACGATCCACTTTTCTACTTTTCTAGCAAAACCTCGATTTCTGTTAGGGTGAGGCGGTTCAGGGTAAAAACCGAAAACCGCCTGGAAAAAACCGAAAAAACCGAAAAAATCGATATTTATATCTGTAGATTTACTTGATTAAACTTCACGCTACACGTTCAAGACTTTAGTTTTTAAAACAGTTAGTACAATGTATCGTAATATTTACAAGAATTAAATTTTCAAACATTGTAGCTATATACGTTCTACACACAAGGAAATGACTAAGTAACAGTAAAACTGGCTTTCTTTCTATCTATATACAAGCGAATGCGATAGTCTATCCTTACAAATTCTCCGCTGGAAGACAAGTTTGTCAACTTTCTCGGGCTTTAGTTGCGCTCGCGCTGGTGTAGCAACTTGCCCCGCTTTGCTAAAAAGCCTCTCTGATGGCGAACTGGTGGCTTGAATGGCGAGGTACATTCTTGCCAATTGTGACAGTAACGGAAGTTCTTTTGCGTTAACCTTCCACCATTCTAAAGGTTCGTCGTCTCCGTCAATGACTGGATAACTGAGGTAAGTGTCAATCTCCTTGGAGAGACGGCTATGTGGAGAGGCTGCTGGTGACGCCGTTTCTTTCTTTTTCAGGCTGGTCAATGCCCCAAGGCTGAGTTTTGCCTTCTTTGCAGCGGGCGATGGCAAGACATCTTCTTCTTCTTCTTCAATGCTGCACTCTAGAAGAACAACATTCTTCAAGAGCTCCTCTTTGACATTGTTCAATTCTTCGCTTTCTGTTTCTAAAAAATCAGTCTTGTATCTAGCATCCAAGAATGATGCGACATTCATCAAACCTTTCAATCGATCGGCAACATAACGCGCTTGTAGTCGCGTCATGACCTCCTCCTTGATTTCGGCGGCCAATGGCAAATCGTCATCTTGAGGGGCCAATTCAGTTGTTGACAGGCGATGGAGAATTGGCTTTAACGCACTGTAGGTTGGGTAACTTGCGTATCTGATGAAACTGGGCTGCTATCGCTTGTCGCTCGACTCGGTGCTGACTTTCGTCCATGGAGTCATCGTCGCATATTGGGAAGGATGGGTTCTTCGAAGATGTTGCAGCAAATTGGTTGTGTTTCCTCCCTTGTTTTTAACGGACTGCGTACAGATTTTGCACACGGCAAAATCCTCTCCTCTTTCTGGCTTCTTAAAGAAATTCCAAACTGCACTCTTACTCATTTTAACAAAAACAGAAAGACTTCGGGATAGTGTAAGCAAACGACCAACTGAAGTTTAATGTTTGAATGCTATTGCACGTGTTTATATGTTAATTTGTTAACTCTGAATATTTTTGCGATGAGTCATACGCTACCTGTCTTCGCAGAGGTCCGCTTTCTGTTGAACCAATCAGGGCGCTGATTTGCTGAACCAATCAAGCGTGTGATCCGGCTTAGCTTTGATGCTTCGCTTCCCTGTAATTATTACTGCCATTTTGTTTCAATGTTACTGAGATTCAAACGGGGTTTTTCGGTTTTTCGCCTGGAGCAACATCGGTCGAATCGGTTTTCGAAAAACATCGGTTTTTTCCGGTTTATCGATTAACCGCCTCACCTTAATTTCTGTTATATTTTCAAAATCTTGTTTGTCTCTAGAAAGCTCATGCAAACATTGCAAAACTGCATGGGGATTGGTAACCAATCAATTATTTTCAACTATTTTCATAATTGGCTCATCTCCATTGGCTCATCTCTAAAAGCCCCAATAGTGTGAGAAGGATCTGGGAATGAGATTGTAAAAGCCCCTAAAGGCATTTTCCACTAGGGGACATTTGTCGACCGACTCGACATTTTTCTTTTGTCTTGGCTAATTAGTTCCACTCGAGAGGTTGCGGGACAAAAGAAAATGTTGCTTCGCGCGACATTTTTCACCTAGTGGAAAACCGCCTTAAAAGGAAATTCTTGTAGAACTCACTGTATTTAACCCAGCAACCACCACTGTATTCTTGGATCGGACAACTTCTTTCACTTTTCCTTGTTTTCCTTTATCTTTTCCATCCAGTATTTCAACCTTTAATAGAATGACAATCAAACCAAACGTTTGTTGGAAATAAGCTGACAAGTGTGTACATGTAACTATTCTTTGCTAAGGCTACTGTAGTAAAAACTCATCAACTTTCTCAAAGCTAATGCAATATACCTCTCTAACATAGCAAAGTCGTAACCCAGTTTCAACCCACATTACAATGAGTATTTTTTGGCAAATTTCAAACTCTCATTCCCCCAGCCTCTAAGTGCTCTAGCATCTTTTTGAGAACTGACTATTATTCTCTACTTCTGTTTAATATGCTGTTGAACATGTATTCAGTGGTGCAACTACTGTATGGGAAGGGTGGGTAAACCCCATGGGCCCCGAGCAAAAGGAATTAATTAGGGGCCCCAAGCATTTTGTGACATCATTATTATTATCATATCCTCCACCTAGTAATGTTGTTATGTTGTGTTGTTTCAGACTGCTGACGTAAAACATCAACATAACGTGGTTTTTGCCTTTGTGATGTTTGCGTTATTGTCTTTATATGGTTATGTTGCTAGTGTGAACTTTGACAGAAATGCCCTTATTAGCATGTGCAGTGTGCACTGACTATTTACCCAATCCACGGAGATTGTGTAAAATGTCTGCGTGCAGGCTATGCGGAATGGAATGAATGCAGTTATGAATCTATTCAAATAATCTGCCCACTTTAACAGATTTTGAATTGAATTGGAGTGTGAGTGATAAGATTTTGCTCAAAAGTGCCCTCAAAGTGCAGGAAATGCCATTTCAGATACCCTAGATTCAAAAATTTCCTGGGGGAGCATGGCCCCGAACCCCCTAGAAATACAGTCACTAATTAATCCCACAGGCCCCCAGATGCCTAATTGCACCACTGCATGTATTAAAGGGTAATCTTCCTCCCACCATATCCCTATCTCACCATACCCCCCCCCCCCCCCCCTGTAGTTACGTATATCTTGTACGGTTGAGATAGACAGATATATATCGTGAAAGTGAATACATACAGTGTGATCAAAGATTACGCATTTGATCACACTGTATTCACTTTTACGATAATCTCAACCGTTTAAAAACCTTGTGCTTAAGACTCGAAGCCACTAAAGAACTTAAACTACAGTATGGCTTTTGAACTGAAAACTTCTGTATTTTAATAGTTCTACACCTACCAAATCTCCTCTCACGATCTTCCATTCTTTCCGCTCTTGGGGCTTTTTCTTCCTCTTGGTTCCCGGTAAAACTTTTGAAAATCTCTCGGGCAGTCGATCGTAGCCAAACGCGTTCCACGGGATTTTAATTGAACCACGAGCAACACGATTTACACCAGACATCGCTTACTTATCAATCGTCCACCATCTTTGCAAAATTTTATTACTAGAACCCAGTCTGTTAGCTTCACGTTCGTGAAGTACTATATCAGATCGGCCTAAACTGGATTCGGCAAACATAAATCATTACAAAAAAAAAATTGGTCAACATCACAACAATAACAACTTGACAAAGTGCAAACAAACTGACAAAAAGTCCCAGCAACCATTTGGGCCTAAAAGTTATCCATGGTTTTTCGACTTGCAAATTTTTTCGCGTGAACCGACACTTTTATTGTAAAAACTGAATAGACTTTTAATTAGTTCCAGCCGAGAGCTCATAAGAGAAAAGAAAAATTTGATTCGCGCGAATTTATTCGTACTATTTTTAGTCACCTGGTTTAGAAAGATGTGATGTAGTGAGCACCTTCGGCATCATTTGGGCAAACGTCTTGCCCCCCGGTTATTTAAAGCCCTGGCAGGACCCTTTGCTACAAGTACAACCGAAGATTTAGTCAGTAAATTTCTAGCTACAGCAAGAAAGAAGTCTTTGTGTTTTCTCGAAACACAATCTTTACTTGTCCAACGATGTAAATATTCTTAACTTTGAAGCTATCCAAGATCTTTGGACCACTGGAATTCAGTATTGGGACAATCACCTGTATCAGATTCAGAAGCCGCATGACTCCTTGCAAATCTGATCAAATGTGTGACTATGACTATCTTCATGTGGACTCAAGCATTAGACACAGAACACCATTGCATTTTTATGATGATAGCTTGTTAAGTGCTGTGAGGCCAAATAATCAGAGTTCAAAGATGAAGGGAACATTTGTAAGGTATCCAGGATCAGCTTGTGACAGTATTCCTGGTTATACGGCAGAAAAGTTTAATCAACAAAATGATGTGACAAGGGAACTACATCCAATGAATTTATCTTTCCAATCTGACTTTGAAGCACCAAACAGTTTTTGTGACCGAAATGGGGCAAGTTTTGTACAGTTATCTCACCCGCAGTATGGTGCAGAAAAACCAAACTGCAACCCTCAAGGAATGGTGATGTATTTGCGTGATTTACTTTGTAAAAGTGAAGCTATTCAGTCAACTTTACACTGCAAAGTTAAAGATTCTTATAAAATGATACAGGTACAACCTTATTCAGGAAAATTTTAGCGAGTATAGTTGCAAATAGTTAATTTATAGATTTTTCTGGGGAAATGGTTTAAGGGTCTCAACAAAGCTGCAATGGGTTGAGGAACTCGACACCAGCTACAATGGGTTGAGGATCTGAACTGGCCAATTGAGATCCTCAACCCAGTCTGTAGCTGGTTGACCATTGTAGCCACTTGAGATCCTCAACATGTTGTAGCCAGTTGAGATCCTCAGCCCATTATAGCCAATTGAGATCCTCAACCCATTGTAGCCAGTTGAGATGCAACTCATTAAATTATTGTAGGATGCCCAAGAAGGAGGGGAGGACCAATTTACCATTTTCTCTGTGGGGGAAGTATGTATATTTTTGGAATGACCCAATCTGAAACCTTTATAGTATAGGTTGAAATGGCAATTAAACTTCTAAATGTGCTAATGAGAAAATTTCAATGGAGAAAACTTATATCTTGTATATTAATTATGATATTTGTAATTTTAGAATCAAACTGAAATACTTTTGAAAAATGAAAGGGAAATAAATTCATTAAGTGATGAACTAAAAACATTTCAAAAATTATGTAAGGTAAGTTGATGGTATTTTAACAAGAGGTATTTGGAGGTGAATTCTCTCAGGGGTCCCTGGAGGCAAATTCCATCATGGCCTACCTTGGGGACAAATTCTGTTAGGTGTACCTGGGGGCAAATTTTGTCAGGGGATCCCACTGGAAACAGTCCGGATTCTGTATGGAAACCATCTCCAGGAAACCCTGACAGAAACTGTCCCCAGGGACCCCCTGTGGAAACCATCCCCAGGGACTCCCACTGGAAACCAGCCCTGGGCCCCCTATCAACACCATCCCTGGAAACCCCCATTGGAAACCGTCCCTGGGAACCCCAAATGGAAAGTGTCCCTGAGAACCCCTGATGGAAACCGTCCCTGGGAACCCCAAATGGAAACTGTCCCTGGAAACCCCCAATGGAAACCGTCCCTGGGAACCCCAAATGGAAACTGTCCCTGGAAACCCCCAATGGAAACCGTCCCTGGGAACCCCAAATGGAAACTGTCCCTGGAAACCCCCAATGGAAACCGTCCCTGGGAACCCCAAATGGAAACTGTCCCTGGAAACCCCCAATGGAAACCGTCCCTGGGAACCCCAAATGGAAACTGTCCCTGGAAACCCCCAATGGAAACCGTCCCTGGGAACCCCAAATGGAAACTGTCCCTGGAAACCCTCAATGGAAACCGTCCCTGGGAACCCCAAATGGAAACTGTCCCTGGAAACCCCCAATGGAAACCGTCCCTGGGAACCCCAAATGGAAAGTGTCCCTGAGAACCCCTGATGGAAATCATCCCTGCCAACCCCAAATGGAAACTGTCCCTGGAAACCCCCAATGGAAACCGTCCCTGGGAACCCCAAATGGAAACCGTCCCTGGGAACCCCTGATGGAAATCATCCCTGGGAACCCCAAATGGAAACTGTCCCTGGGAACCCCTGATGGAAATCATCCCTGGGAACCCCTGATAGAACGCGTCCCAGGGACCACTGATCAACGGAAACCATCCCTGGGGACCCCCAATGGAAACCGTCCCCAGCAACCCCCAATGAAAATCATCCCCAGGGACCCCCAATGGAAAGCATCACCAGCGACCCCCAATGGAAACCATCCCCAGGGACCCACAATGGAAACTGTCCCTGGGGACCCCCAATGGAAACCATCCTTGGGGACCCCCAATGGAAACTGCCTCAGGGGATCCCAGATGGAGATCAACCTTAGGGATCCCAGATGGAGACCAACCCCAGGGACCCCCAATGTAAACCATCCCTGAGGAACCCTAATGAAACCATCCCTGGGGACCCAAAATGGAAACTGTCCCCAGGGACCCTAAATGGAAACCATCCCCAGGTACCCCCAATGTAAACAATCCCTGAGGAACCCTGATGGAAACTGTCCCTGGGAACCCAAAATAGAAACTGTCCCCAGGAACCCTAAATGGAAACTGGCCCCAGGGACTCCAAATGGAAACCGTTGCGAGGGACTCCCAATGCAAACCATCCCCAGGTACCCCCAATGTAAACTGTCCTGAGGAAACCTGATTGAAACCGTCCCTGGGGACCCCTGATGGAAACCGTCCCTGGGGAGCCAAAATGGAAATTGTCCCCAGGGACCCCTGATGGAAACTTCCCCCAGGGTCCCTAAATGGAAATTGTCCCCAGGGACCCATGATGAAAACTTTCCCCAGTGATCCCTAATGGAAACTGTCCCCAGGGACCCCTGATGAAAACTGTCCCCAGTGACCCCTAATGGAAACTGTCTCCAGAGACCCCTGATGGAAACCATCCCCAGAGACCCCTGATGGAAACTGTCCACAGAGACCCCTGATAGGTACAGTCCCCAGAGACCCCTGATGGAAACCATCCCCAGGGACCCCTGATGGAAACTGTCCACAGAGACCCCTGATGGAAACCATCCCCAGGGACCCCTGATGGAAACTGTCCCCCGGGACCCCTGATGAAACTGTCCCCAGGGACCCCTGATGGAAACTGTCCCCAGGGACCCCTGATGGAAACTGTCCACAGAGACCCCTGATGGAAACCATCCCCAGGGACCCCTGATGGAAACCATCCCCAGGGACCCCTGATGGAAACTGTCCCCAGGGACCCTAAATGGAAACCATCCCCAGGTACCCCCAATGTAAACAATCCCTGAGGAACCCTGATGGAAACTGTCCCTGGGAACCCAAAATAGAAACTGTCCCCAGGAACCCTAAATGGAAACTGGCCCCAGGGACTCCAAATGGAAACCGTTGCGAGGGACTCCCAATGCAAACCATCCCCAGGTACCCCCAATGTAAACTGTCCTGAGGAAACCTGATTGAAACCGTCCCTGGGGACCCCTGATGGAAACCGTCCCTGGGGAGCCAAAATGGAAATTGTCCCCAGGGACCCCTGATGGAAACTTCCCCCAGGGTCCCTAAATGGAAATTGTCCCCAGGGACCCATGATGAAAACTTTCCCCAGTGATCCCTAATGGAAACTGTCCCCAGGGACCCCTGATGAAAACTGTCCCCAGTGACCCCTAATGGAAACTGTCTCCAGAGACCCCTGATGGAAACCATCCCCAGAGACCCCTGATGGAAACTGTCCACAGAGACCCCTGATAGGTACAGTCCCCAGAGACCCCTGATGGAAACCATCCCCAGGGACCCCTGATGGAAACTGTCCACAGAGACCCCTGATGGAAACCATCCCCAGGGACCCCTGATGGAAACTGTCCCCCGGGACCCCTGATGAAACTGTCCCCAGGGACCCCTGATGGAAACTGTCCCCAGGGACCCCTGATGGAAACTGTCCACAGAGACCCCTGATGGAAACCATCCCCAGGGACCCCTGATGAAACCATCCCCAGGGACCCCTGATGGAAACTGTCCCCAGGGACCCCTGATGAAACTGTCCCCAGGGACCCCTGATGGAAACTGTCCCCAGGGACCCCTGATGAAACTGTCCCCAGGGACCCCTGATGGAAACTGTCCCCAGGGACCCCTGATGAAACTGTCCCCAGGGACCCCTGATGGAAACTGTCCCCAGGGACCCCTGATGAAACTGTCCCCAGGGACCCCTGATGGAAACTGTCCACAGAGACCCCTGATAGGTACAGTCCCCAGAGACCCCTGATGGAAACCATCCCCAGGGACCCCTGATGGAAACTGTCCACAGAGATGCCTGATGGAAACCATCCCCAGGGACCCCTGATGGAAACTGTCCCCAGGGAACCCTGATGAAACTGTCCCCAGAGACCCCTGATGGAAACCATCCCCAGGGACCCCTGCTGGAAACTGTCCCCAGAGACCCCTGATGAAACTGTCCCCAGGGACCCCCGATGGAAACTGTCCCCAGGGACCCCTGATGAAACTGTCCCCAGGGACCCCTGATGGAAACTGTCCACAGAGACCCCTGATAGGTACAGTCCCCAGAGACCCCTGATGGAAACCATCCCCATGGACCCCTGATGGAAACTGTCCACAGAGATGCCTGATGGAAACCATCCCCAGGGACCCCTGATGGAAACTGTCCCCAGGGACCCCTGATGAAACTGTCCCCAGAGACCCCTGATGGAAACCATCCCCAGGGACCCCTGCTGGAAACTGTCCCCAGAGACCCCTGATGGAAACCATCCCCAGGGACCCCTGATGGAAACTGTCCCCAGGGACCCCTGATGAAAACTGTCCCCAGTGACCCATAATGGAAACTGTCTCCAGAGACCCCTAATGGAAACCATCCCCAGGGGCCCCTGATGGAAACTGTCCACAGAGACCCCTGATAGGTACAGTCCCCAGAGACCCCTGATGGAAGCCATCCCCAGGGACCCCTGATGGAAACTGTCCACAGAGACCCCTGATGGAAACCATCCCCAGGGACCCCTGATAGAAACTGTCCCCAGGGACCCCTGATGAAACTGTCCCCAGGGACCCCTGATGAAACTGTCCCCAGGGACCCCTGCTGGAAACTGTCCCCAGAGACTTCTGATGGAAACCATCCCCAGGGACCCCTGATGGAAACTGTCCCCAGGGACCCCTGATGAAACTGTCCCCAGACACCCATGATGGAAACCATCCCCAGGGACCCCTGATGGAAACTGTCCCCAGGGACCCCTGATGAAACTGTCCCCAGGGACCCCTGATGGAAACTGTCCCCAGGGACCCCTGATGAAACTGTCCCCAGGGACCCCTGATGGAAACTGTCCACAGAGACCCCTGATAGGTACAGTCCCCAGAGACCCCTGATGGAAACCATCCCCAGGGACCCCTGATGGAAACTGGCCACAGAGACCCCTGACGGAAACCATCCCCAGGGACCCCTGATGGAAACTGTCCCCAGGGACCCCTGATGAAACTGTCCCCAGAGACCCCTGATGGAAACCATCCCCAGGGACCCCTGATGGAAACCATCCCTAGGGACCCCTGCTGGAAACTGTCCCCAGAGACCCCTGATGGAAACCATCCCCAGGGACCCCTGATGGAAACTGTCCCCAGGGACCCCTGATGAAACTGTCCCCAGAGACCCCTGATGGAAACCATCCCCAGGGACCCCTGATGGAAACTGTCCCCAGGGACCCCTGATGAAACTGTCCCCAGAGACCCCTGATGGAAACTGTCCCCAGAGACCCCTGATGGAAACCATCCCCAGGGACCCCTGATGGAAACCATCCCCAGGGACCCCTGATGGAAACTGTCCCCGGGGACCCCTGATGAAACTGTCCCCAGAGACCCCTGATGGAAACCATCCCCAGGGACCCCTGATGGAAACTGTCCCCAGGGACCCCTGATGAAACTGTCCCCAGGGACCCCTGATGGAAACTGTCCCCAGGGACACCTGATGAAACTGTCCCCAGGGACCCCTGATGGAAACTGTCCACAGAGACCCCTGATAGGTACAGTCCCCAGAGACCCCTGATGGAAACCATCCCCAGGGACCCCTGATGGAAACTGTCCAGAGACCCCTGATGGAAACCATCCCCAGGGACCCCTGATGGAAACTGTCCCCAGGGACCCCTGATGAAAACTGTCCCCAGTGACCCCTAATGGAAACTGTCTCCAGAGACCCCTAATGGAAACCATCCCCAGGGGCCCCTGATGGAAACTGTCCACAGAGACCCCTGATAGGTACAGTCCCCAGAGACCCCTGATGGAAACTGTCCCCAGAGACCCCTGATGGAAACCATCCCCAGGGACCCCTGATGGAAACCATCCCCAGGGACCCCTGATGGAAACTGTCCCCGGGGACCCCTGATGAAACTGTCCCCAGAGACCCCTGATGGAAACCATCCCCAGGGACCCCTGATGGAAACTGTCCCCAGGGACCCCTGATGAAACTGTCCCCAGGGACCCCTGATGGAAACTGTCCCCAGGGACACCTGATGAAACTGTCCCCAGGGACCCCTGATGGAAACTGTCCACAGAGACCCCTGATAGGTACAGTCCCCAGAGACCCCTGATGGAAACCATCCCCAGGGACCCCTGATGGAAACTGTCCAGAGACCCCTGATGGAAACCATCCCCAGGGACCCCTGATGGAAACTGTCCCCAGGGACCCCTGATGAAAACTGTCCCCAGTGACCCCTAATGGAAACTGTCTCCAGAGACCCCTAATGGAAACCATCCCCAGGGGCCCCTGATGGAAACTGTCCACAGAGACCCCTGATAGGTACAGTCCCCAGAGACCCCTGATGGAAACCATCCCCAGGGACCCCTGATAGAAACTGTCCACAGAGACCCCTGATGGAAACCATCCCCAGGGACCCCTGATGGAAACTGTCCCCAGGGACCCCTGATGAGACTGTCCCCAGGGACCCCTGATGGAAACTGTCCACAGAGACCCCTGATAGGTACAGTCCCCAGAGACCCCTGATGGAAACCATCCCCAGGGACCCCTGATAGAAACTGTCCACAGAGACCCCTGATGGAAACCATCCCCAGGGACCCCTGATGGAAACTGTCCCCAGGGACCCCTGATGAAACTGTCCCCAGAGACCCCTGATGGAAACCATCCCCAGGGACCCCTGATGGAAACTGTCCCCAGGGACCCCTGATGAAACTGTCCCCAGGGACCCCTGATGGAAACTGTCCCCAGGGACCCCTGGTGAAACTGTCCCCAGTGACCCCTGATAGAAACTGTCCACAGAGACCCCTGATAGGTACAGTCCCCAGAGACCCCTGATGGAAACCATCCCCAGGGACCCCTGATGGAAACTGTCCACAGAGACCCCTGATGGAAACCATCCCCAGGGACCCCTGATGGAAACTGTCCCCAGGGACCCCTGATGAAACTGTCCCCAGAGACCCCTGATGGAAACCATCCCCAGGGACCCCTGATGGAAACCATCCCCAGGGACCCCTGCTGGAAACTGTCCCCAGAGACCCCGGATGGAAACCATCCCCAGCGACCCCTGATGGAAACTGTCCCCAGGGACCCCTGATGAAACTGTCCCCAGAGACCCCTGATGGAAACCATCCCCAGGGACCCCTGATGGAAACTGTCCCCAGGGACCCCTGATGAAACTGTCCCCAGAGACCCCTGATGGAAACTGTCCCCAGAGACCCCTGATGGAAACCATCCCCAGGGACCCCTGATGGAAACTGTCCCCAGAGACCCCGGATGGAAACCATCCCCAGGGACCCCTGATGGAAACTGTCCACAGAGACCCCTGATGGAAACCATCCCCAGGGACCCCTGATGGAAACTGTCCCCAGGGACCCCTGATGAAACTGTCCCCAGAGACCCCTGATGGAAACCATCCCCAGGGACCCCTGATGGAAACTGTCCCCAGAGACCCCGGATGGAAACCATCCCCAGGGACCCCTGATGGAAACTGTCCCCAGAGACCCCTGATGGTAACCATCCCCAGGGACCCCTGATGGAAACTCTCCGCAGGGACGCCTGATGAAACGGTTCCCAGGGACCCCTGATGGAAACTGTCCCTGGGAACCCTAAATGGAAACCATCCCCAAGTACCCCCAATGTAAACCGTCCCTGAGGAACCCGATGGAAACCGTCCCTGGGAACCCAAAATGGAAACTGTCCCCAGGGACCCTAAATGTAAACTGTCCCCAGGGACCCCTGCTGTAAACTGTCCCCAGAGACCCCTGATGAAACTGTCCCCAGAGACCCCTGATGTAAACTGTCCCCAGGGACCCCTGATGGAAACTGTCCCCAGAGACCCCTGATGTAAACTGTCCCCAGGGACCCCTGATGGAAACTGTCCCCAGAGACCCCTGATGGAAACTGTCCCCAGAGAACCCTGATGTAAACTGTCCCCAGGGACCCCTGATAGAAACTGTCCCCAGAGACCCCTGATGGAAACTGTCCCCAGAGACCCCTGATGTAAACTGTCCCCAGGGACCCCTGATGGAAACTGTCCCCAGAGACCCCTGATGTAAACTGTCCCCAGGGGCCCCCTGATGGAAACTGTCCCCAGAGACCCCTGATAGAAACCATCCCTGGGGACTCAGAATGGAAACTGTCCCCAGGGTCCCTAATTGGAAACTGTCCCCAGGGACCCCTGATGGAAACTGTCCCCAGAGACCCCTGATGGAAACTGTCCCCAGAGACCCCTGATGGAAACCATCCCCAGGGATCCCTGATGGAAACTGTCCACAGGGACCCCTGGTGGAAACTGTCCCCAGGGACCCCTGATGGAAACTGCCCCCAGTGACCCCTAATGGAAACTGGCTCCAGAGACCCCTGATGGGTACAGTCCCCAGGGACCCCTGATGGAAACCATCCCCAGGGACCCTGATGGAAACTGTCCACAGGGACCCCTGATGGAAACTGTCCCCAGGGACCCCTGATGGTAACCATCCCCAGGGACTCCTGATGTTAACTCTCCCCAGGGACCCCTGATGAAACTGTCCCCAGGGACCCCTGATGGAAACTGTCCCTGGGAACCCTAAATGGAAACCATCCCCAAGTACCCCTGATGGAAACTGTCCCCAGAGACCCCTGATGGTAACCATCCCCGGGGAACCCTGATAGAAACTCCCCAGGGACCCATGATGAAACTGTCCCCAGAGACCCCTGATGGAAACTGTCCCCAGGGACCCCTGATGAAACTGTCCCCCGAGACCCCTGATGTAAACTGTCCCCAGGGAACCCTGATGAAACTGTCCCCAGAGACCCCTGATGGAAACTGTCCCCAGGGACCCCTGATGGAAACTGTCCCTGGGAACCCTAAATGGAAACCATCCCCAAGTACCCCTGATGGAAACTGTCCCCAGAGACCCCTGATGGTAACCATCCCCAGGGAACCCTGATAGAAACTCCCCAGGGACCCCTGATGAAACTGTCCCCAGAGACCCCTGATGGAAACTGTCCCCAGGGACCCCTGATGAAACTGTCCCCCGAGACCCCTGATGGAAACTGTCCCCAGGGAACCCTGATGAAACTGTCCCCAGAGACCCCTGATGGAAACTGTCCCCAGGGACCCCTGATGGTAACCATCCCTGGGAACCCTAAATGGAAACCATCCCCAAGTACCCCTGATGGAAACTATCCCCAGAGACCCCTGATGGTAACCATCCCCAGGGAACCCTGATAGAAACTCCCCAGGGACCCCTGATGAAACTGTCCCCAGAGACCCCTGATGGAAACTGTCCCCAGGGACCCCTGATGAAACTGTCCCCCGAGTCCCCTGATGGAAACTGTCGCCAGGGAACCCTGATGAAACTGTCCCCAGAGACCCCTGATGAAACTGTCCCCAGGGACCCCTGATGGAAACTGTCCCCAGAGACCCCTGATGGCAGCTGTCCACAGAGACCCCTGATGGAAACTGTCCCCAGGGACCCCTGATGAAACTGTCCCCAGGGACCACTGATTGAAACTGTCCCTGGGAACCCTAAATGGAAACCATCCCCAAGTACCCCCAATGTAAACCGTCCCTGAGGAACCCGATGGAAACCGTCCCTGGGGACCCAAAATGGAAACTGTCCCCAGGGACCCTAAATGTAAACTGGCCCCAGGGACCCCTGCTGTAAACTGTCCCCAGAGACCCCTGATGTAAACTGTCCCCGGAGACCCCTGATGAAACTGTCCCCAGGGACCCCTGATGTAAACTGTCCCCGGAGACCCCTGATGAAACTGTCCCCAGAGACCCCTGATGTAAACTGTCCCCAGGGACCCCTGATGGAAACTGTCCCCCGAGACCCCTGATGGAAACTGTCCCGAGGGAGCCCTGATGGAAACTGGCCCCAGAGACCCCTGATGTAAACTGTCTCCAGGGACCCCTGATGGAAACTGTCCCCAGGGACCCCGGATGGAAACTGTCCCCAGAGACCCCTGATGGAAACTGTCCCCAGGGACCCCTGATGGAAACTGTCCCCAGAGACCCCTGATGTAAACTGTCCCCAGAGACCCCTGATGGAAACTGTCCCCAGAGACCCCTGATGGAAACTGTCCCCAGAGACCCCTGATGGAAACTGTCCCCAGAGACCCCTGATGGAAACCATCCCTGGGGACTCAAAATGGAAACTGTCCCCAGGGTCCCTAAATGGAAACTGTCCCCAGGGACCCCTGGTGGAAACTTTCCCCAGAGACCCCTAATGGAAACTGTCCCCAGAGACCCCTAATGGAAACTTTCCCCAGAGACCCCTGATGGAAACTGTCCCCAGAGACCCCTGATGGAAACCATCTCCAGGGATCCCTGATGGAAACTGTCCACAGGGACCCCTGATGGAAACTGCCCCCAGGGTCCCTAAATGGAAACTGTCCCCAGGGACCCCCTGATGAAAACTGTCCCCAGTGACCCCTAATGGAAACTGGCTCCAGAGACCCCTGATGGGTACAGTGCCCAGGGACCCCTGATGGAAACCATCCCCAGGGACCCCTGATGGAAACTGTCCCCAGGGACCCTTGATGGTAACCATCCCCAGGGACCCCTGATGTTAACTCTCCCCAGGGACCCCTGATGAAACTGTCCCCAGGGACCCCTGATGGAAACTGTCCCTGGGAACCCTTAATGGAAACCATCCCCAAGTACCCCTGATGGAAACTGTCCCCAGAGACCCCTGATGGTAACCATCCCCAGGGACCCCTGATGAAACTGTCCCCAGAGACCCCTGATGGAAACTGTCCCCAGGGACCCCTGATGAAAACTGTCCCCAGATACCCCTGATGGAAGCTGTCCACAGAGACCCCTGATGGAAACTTTCCCCAGGGACCCCTGATGGAAACTGTCCCCAGATACCCCTGATGGAAGCTGTCCACAGAGACCCCTGATGGAAACTTTCCCCAGGGACCCCTGATGAAACTGTCCCCAGAGAGCCCTGATGGAAACTGTCCCTGGGAATCCTTAATGGAAACCATGCCCAGGTACCGGTGATCGAAACTGTCCCCAGGAACCCCCAATGGAAACTGTTCCCAGGAATCCCTGGTGGAAACCCCAGTGGAAACTGTACCAGGAATCCCTGGTGGAAACCATCCCCAGGAACCCCCAATGGAAACCATTATTACCAGGAACCCTTAATGAAACCGTTCCCAGGAACCCCAATGGAAACCATTACCAGGAACCCTTAATGAAACCGTTCCCAGGAACCCCAATGGAAACCATTCTCAGGGACCCTCGACGGAAAGTTTGCATGAAAACGAGGCTTTTGGGTTGCCTATTCAAAGTTTAGGGCTATGACATCCTGTCCTGTCTGAGGAGTTATTTCACAAAGTATGAACTACCTTAGTTAGAAACACTTGTTACTTGGGCTCCTCTATGGTAGTTACACAAAAAGTTGAACAGCTTTGCCTTTTGATCAAGGTGTTCTTGCACGCTGTTGGTTGATAAACTGACTAGCTGACTTAGTTACTTTATAGTTTAATAGCGATCAGATGTGGCTGACAACTGTCTTGATCGTAGCCTGTGAACAGGCTCTCTCTGTGGGGGTGAGAAGAGGGAGCAGCTTCTGCATTTTCAGAACAGCATTTTCAACTTTGTAGTTTCAGTATTATTAGTTTTCGTGATCATACTCATTAAATTGCTTTGTAAATATATTCATGGAAACTTTTTAGAATAATTTTAAATACGCAATTCAGCCCTTGGCTGCTATGTCATAAATCATCATCATCATCATCATCATCATCATCATCATCATCATCATCATCATCATCATCATCATCATCATCGTCGTCGTCATCATCTGCACCCTCCTCTCAGCCCCACAGAGAGAGCCTATCTTGATTGTAAACATGTTCACCACTGTGAAGTGTGCGCCACATTCAGCCTTTCATCTGATCTTCCTCGGCTCCTCCGCAGGCTATCGTTGCATCATGGACAGGTCACACACGCCGAATTTAGGGCCTGCAAGATCCTGTAAAAAATTTGGCAAAACTTGGCACGGAATAAATGTGCATAATTAACTACCCATTCTTAATAGCCATGGCTATTTCCGAAGATTTTGAAGGCCATTGAAGACTTGTGCCATACGAATCCCAGCTTTAAAATGAAGTAATTGTTGAAAAAAGCAATTACGGTTGACTTTGTCAACTTTCGGCCGGAATAATCAACGAAAATGCACTTTAGTCTACCCGTGGAGACTCTTGGGCTTATACTTTTTCGGTTTCCAACAACAACTGAAACTTGAATTACGCTACACTATAGCCTACAATTTAACAAAATTAAATCTCATTAACTCTTGGTCAGTTGAAAGTTTTCGATAGCTAAAGAAACCAAAAAAACAATAAGAAAATCCTGTACTTCCTGGCCGTCGAATTTGCTTTTGTTCGGCAGATATTTTTTCCTTCAATTCCTTTTTGTCGCTAAAAATATTATTGGCAGAAGGTCGGCAATTGGTTTCTTCATTGTCATGATCTGTAAGAAAGTTTAGACCGAATTTCCTGGTACGTCCAAGTTCTTTTTACACTATGACGCACGTTTGTCGAACAGCGGCCGGAAAGATTTTTGCAGGCCCTCTCAAAACTATCGCCTCTAGGGCCTAGTCTCGCTGTGCATAATGGGATCAGTCCCCATTTTGTTTACAGGATCTGGCAGGCCCTCTCAAAAGTGTGACCTGTCCATGATGCAACGAAGGCCTGCGGAGGAGGCAGGAGACCTCCACATTTTGCCAGTAGCCCGAGTAAACGCCTAACCCATGCGTCTTGTTATTTTATAAATGATAAAAGGTACATTACTATAACGTGGAATTCATTTATAGAATTTTCAAACCAATGAACAGATTTTGAAGATGAAAAATAAACAACTAGAGACAGCAAACCAAACGAATATGGTTCAACAAGAAATTCTTCAGAACAGGTACCTAGAAGAGTTGTTCAGTAGTTTTAAATAATTTTAATTTCAACGATGTTACAATCAATAAAAAACGAAACTTGAACATGTATTTATCGGCATGACCATGACCATGACCACAGACAAAGTTGAAATTCTAATGCACTTCCGCGTGCTTTCTCTTTCGGGCTTTCTCTTTCATTATTTTTACACCATAACTATCGAATACTAATGTGGAATAAACTATTCCTATCAGACTATTCCACGTTATTCGATAGTTATAGTGTCCGAGTAATGAAAGAGAAAGTCCGAAAGCCAGCACGCGAAGTGCATTAGAATTTAAATTTTGTCATTGGTCATGGTCATGGTCGTCATGGTCATGCCGAATTTCCAAGTTTCGTTTTTTATTGATTGTAACATCGTTGAGCTATTAATGTTTCAAAGCCAGTGGCGGCGTGGCTCTGAAATAGGGGCTGGGAAATGACAGTTCTAGGGCCCACTTTCAGGGTCATCATAGGAAGAATTTAGAACTGTTCGTTTTCAAATTTGTTTTGGCTCCACATATTTAGTTGGCTCCCGCGAAAAATGTTTGAAATTTGGATGTCTGAAATGGCATTTCCTGCGTTCTAACAACACCTTATAACTTTAGAGAAACCTTAAAAGTTTAACAAACAATATTGATCTAACATGTAGTTGCATGCAGTCTTGTTATTTTCAATATATATATATACTTAAATTTATAAAATACAATAAAAGCAATGTGCTGCATAGCTAGGCAACGTTGAATTTGAAAAAAATATCGACATACTAAAGGTTTTATTAAACGAATTGAACTACCAGTCGGAAATTGTTGGGGCCCACAAAGTACAGATCCTCGGGGCCCACCGGGAAATCTCCCGGTGTCCCGGTGGGCCACACCGCTCCTGTTCAAAGCGTTGAAATAGCCCGTTCACACTAGCCCCAGATTTTTGATGGTGTGAACGGGTTTTACCTGGCCTGGACCTGGCCTGGGCCCAGAGAACTAAGCCGACGAAAGTAGCTGGCCTGAGCCTGGCCTAGGCCTGGCCTGGGCCTCGTTTATGCTGATGTGAACGGGTTTTACGTGGGTCCGGCCTAGGCCAGGCCGTATTGCCATGGTAATAAGCGCCCACGATAAAAATTGGTCAGATGCATGATTCAAGAATCGGAGGGAAAACGGTTATAATAAGTTGCGGCTCGTGCATTTCAAGACATTTTTATTCTAATCATTTTCATTTGTATTCATGGCAAACACTTGGTCGGATATCGAAACCAAGCTTCTTGTTACGCTTTAATTTGGCGTGATGCAAATGTGCAAGGACAACTAGAAAACCACAGCAAACGGAACAATGCGGTATTCGAGAAGCTTGCCGAAGGCATGGCGGATAGTGGATTTAAGCGAAATGCTAAACAATGCCAGTCAAAAATAGCGATAATGCAACGCTCACTACCCTTGTGGAAGTTTGGGCACTCTGGGCCCATGCACACTTCATTGGAAGGTTGCAGGTTCGAACCCTGTCTGGGGTCTCAGAAATCTTTTCTGAGTAATTGAGCTTGACGAACGTCCACCAAACGTCTGTGGCTTGTATTTATCGTGAAATGAAATGAAATGAAATGAAATGAAATGAAATGAAATGAAATGAAATGAAATGAAATGAAATGAAATGAAATGAAATGAAATGAAATACAACATTGTATTAAACAAATTAATGAGCTTTTAAACGATATATCTATTTTATTTTTGTGGCATAAACTCTGAAGAATTGAGAGCGCTTTACCGAAATGACCCTGTAAACCTTAATGAAGACCTTAAAGTTTGGGTTGGGATCAAAGTTATAGGACTATACGTTTACTTAAGTTTACACTCACCTGGAGCCGGCCTTCATTAGTGATGTCAAAATGCCAAGGAGATACATCATTATACATTAAACAACGGATCTAATATATTTAGTAGACAAAACCTATAGTGTCGAGTAATCAGTAATCAGTAATATTTACGTTTCACGTAACTTTAGCATTGCTGCTAATCACCACAAGGAAAAAAATAAATACAAAAATATTAGCACTATACTACATTATTGCATGCACTATAACTATACTGTTACAATATTCATATAACAAAAATTTGACGTGCTATTGTATTAGGCCTGCGCTAAATGTCGCACAATCGACGAATTTAATTCGATTAAATTCGATTCACGAATTCGTCTGGGCAACTAAATTCGCCTGAATCAGACGAATAATGCGTGTTCAAGTTACACGACGAATTTTCATCGCGTCCAATTAAATGTTTCTCTTCTGTCTGTGACAATTCGGTGCCATGGTTTCAAGAAGTCGTTTTCAGGATCCACGAGTCCAAGTAAAAAGAATTAAATTCGACAGAAATTCGACGTTTAACTCGACGTCGCATTTACGTCGCATTACCATCGAAGTCAATTCGAATTAAATTCGTCTGAATTAAATTCATCTATTGTGCGACGTTTAAGCCATGTCCATGCACACGTATGCGTTTTCATAGCGTTTTTATATTGTTCTTGGTCCTCGGGGAGCAGAAAACAATGGCCTCATTTCCGAAACAATATGAAAACGCTAGGAAAACGTATACGTGTGGATGGGGTCTTAGTATCTACAAAGAGGACATTCAGTTCCACAGTCACTATAAAGCTACATCTTCACCTAGCTTACAGGTCCTACATACTTTACTGAATGTTTACCATGCTCATAACTAAGAATGTCAAGAATGGATTCAAACGTTTCAGTTAATTCACAAGGGGTATGTTTTATCCCTTCTTGGCAATGATTTGATAGACGGTCGGCACTAAAAGTGTAACTGTTCCATCTTCGTTGACAAACTTCGTTGCGAATGCTTTGCGTTTCTCGGGCAATACATTGCTTGCATCGAAATAATCTGAGACGCAGTACCAGGTTAGAAAGTCATCCAGGGTCGAGAATGAGTAGGCAGTCACATCGTATTCACTAGATAATATTACAAAGCCCACTTTTTTAAGTAGTGACTCCGTGACCGATTTCTCCACGAACTGAACGGGTGGTTTGTTTCTTTCGATCTCGTTATCTGGAAGCAGCTGAGAAGCCTCTGCCATAATCTCCGGATTCCTTTCCGCACTTAGAATGGCTATTAGTCCACCCGGTTTCAAACATTTAAATGCTGTTTCGACAAACGCTTTTTTTCTTGACTGGTGAGCCATTGGAAAACAAAATTACTGAAGTGTAAATCATAATATTCTTGGTTAAAATGAGGGAACTGGCTTGAGCTTTGACCGAAAGTGAAGGAAAGGTTTCTCTTAATGTGAGAATGATTTTTAACAGCAACCTTGATTCTCTCTTTATCAGGATCTACACCAACTACGTGTCCTTCTGTACCAACCTGGTAAGCCATAAATGCTGTTAAGTCTCCAGTTCCACAACCCATATCTAGTATTTTTCCCCTCCTTTCAAATGCAACGACGTTAGAAGTCTTTTGCCACATTCTACTTGGAGGTCGTTGATTTCAGAGTATTTCTTGGCGATATATTTGTAGTCACGGTGCTTCGCTAAAGCGGAGGCCATTTCGGATAGAACTGTTCCAAACTATAGAGTCTTGAAACTGAACTAATTGCCCCCCTTTTCAGCATTTAATAGATTAACTTAGCAACCGCGCTTTTCTGTTCCTACGTGACAGACGTTTCTCTCTGAGGAAGGGCCCTTCCACTCGAAACGTTATACTCCTACGTTCTCTGTGATGAAGGGCCCATTCCGATCGAAACGTTATATACTCCTACGTTCTCTGTGTCGGCAGTATTTTTAACCTCACTATATTTCGATATATATACATATATATACATATATATATATATATATATATATATAATTCCTCCAACCTCATTTACTGTATCTCTTGCAGTAAATGTCCCATGCTTTACATCGGAGAAACTGGAAGACGTTTAGGTGACAGGTTTGTTGAACACCTTCGTGATGTCAAATACAATGTGCAAAACAAACCTGTTGCCAGGCACTTCAACAGTGCCAACCACTCCTTTTCCAACATGAAAATCTGTGCCATTCAGCCCATTACAGGTTGTAACGATACTCGTCGTAAACAAGAAATGCGTCTCATTTACAAACTTGGTACCATTCACCCTCACGGCCTCAATGAGCGATTCTCTTTCATTTAGCTCACTCCACCACCATATTCCACACCTTTTCCTTAACCTTTT
Source organism: Corallium rubrum (assembly GCA_964035015.1). Lineage (NCBI taxonomy): Eukaryota > Metazoa > Cnidaria > Anthozoa > Scleralcyonacea > Coralliidae > Corallium > Corallium rubrum. The sequence goes on along the minus strand of OZ036000.1, from coordinate 11,204,461 downwards.
TCCGATGATTTAAATAGTAATTTATAACCTGTTTCTTTGCCTATTTGCAGGTAGCTGACCCACAATTGGGTCAGCACCTGCACACAGGCTAAAATTACATATTAATTTATTTGTTTACTTTGTTTTTATTGGCTTACATGTGTTCACGTGATTCCCATTGTAGCTCTGCTATAAATACGCGTGACCACATGTGAGTTGTTTACTAATTTCTCCTGACGAAGGGCCTTCGCTCGAAACGTCGAGAAGATTTTTTTTTCTCTTTTTTTCAGGCCAACGTGACTTAACCCTGGTAATATTTGGATTTCAACCGTGGCCGACGCTGTCCTAGAAGCTTTTAATTTTATATATATATATATATATATATATATATATATATATATATATATATATATATATATATATATATATATATATATATATAAATCATTCTAGTTACGTGCATCTGCAGTTTGTAGGCACGTAATATGCACTTTGTAAGTCCGTAATGCACTTTGTCGATACGTGCATCGGTAGTATAGTGTATATATATATATATATATATATATATATATATATATATATATATATATATATATACAAACGAACATTCGACGCTGCCGCACCGCTCTACAACGACGCCTTAAAACACAGCAACTTTGACACAAACCTCACATACGAACCACCCGCGCAGAACGGAAACGACTACCCTAACTATAACCATCAACGAAAACGGAACAGACAACGCAACGCTATTTGGTATAACCCACCTTTTAGTAAGAACGTTCAAACGAACATAGGACGAGACTTTCTATCACTACTTGACAAACACTTCCCCCCTTCCAACAAACTATATAGCATATTCAACCGACATACTGTACGAGTCAGTTACAGCTGCCTACCTAACATGAAATCTTTTATTTCCCAACACAACAACAAAATACTCAACCAACACACCAAACAACAAACGAACACTCAAAACACAAACGAATGCAACTGCAGACGACCAGACGCATGCCCGGTCGAGAAGAAATGCCTGTCAGAAAGCGTGGTCTATCAAGCTGATGTTACCACAGTTGACAACAATGAGACGAAATCGTACGTAGGCGTAACGGGCGGACCATTCAAGAACAGATACCGAAACCACGCAAAGTCGTTTTCACACAGAAAATACGCCGATGAAACGGAACTGTCAAAGTATATTTGGAAATTGAATGATTCTAAGCGCGCGTTCAAGATAAATTGGTCGCTAAGAAAGAAAATTCCCGCCTACAAAATCGGCTCGCGAAGGTGTAACTTGTGCTTGGAAGAAAACTAATCTTACTGAAGGACCGGAAACATGAACTACTGAACAGACGCTCTGAACTCTTTAGTAAATGTAGACACGTAACACGACACCTCGTTTCATCATGTAAATAGAGTTTAACTAGATCGAGTCTGTCAGTTGCCTGACGATCGCGTGTAAGCGTGAAACTCGAGTAGCGACAGCTTTTTCACTTAATAAATATATATATATATATATATATATATATATACGTGTGGGTTTTGGTCTACGAAACGCAAAGAGTGCTCGATAACATATAGTTAGAGCAAATATAGATTTTCGCTTACCTCAAAAGTCTGCAACAGGCTGTTTCATCTAAAAAAGAATCTTCAGGCAGATCTTTTTTAGATGAAACAGCCTGTTGCAGACTTTTGAGGTAAGCGAAAATATATATATATATATATATATATATATATATATATATATATATATATATATATATATATATATATATATATATATATATATATATATATATATATATATATATATGTATATATATATGTATATGTATATATATATATATATATATATATATATATATATATATATATATATATATATATATATATATAAATCATTCTAGTTACGTGCATCTGCAGTTTGTACTTTGTAGGCACCCAAAGGTTTTAAATCTCGAGTTGTTTATCAATTTAAGTGTCAACATTGTAGCATGTTGTATATCGGCCAAACCAGCCCACTTCTTCACACTCGAGTTTCTGATCACATGGGCGTTTCCGCCATTACTGGCAAGAAACGCACTAATCCTTCGCCCTCAAGTATTCTTTCACACCATTGTGAAACCGGCCATACCATCTCTCTTGAGGACTTTACTATTTTATCTTCTGGCACTTCGGTCACTGATCTGCTAATTAAGGAAAGCTTACTCATTCAGAAGATTAAACCCTCGCTTAATGCAAACATCAGCTCCTTCCCACTTTCTCTCTTCTGACATCTCACTTCCCGACCTCTCACCTCTCATATATCTGTAATAGTTATTATTAGTAACCTATTTATATATTTGTAATTATTTATTCCCTCATTCATTCTCTGAAGATGCTGCGAGAAGCAACGAAACGTTAGATTCATTAAATTACTTTTAAACTTATGGCTTTGCTTCGTGTATTATGCTGGGCATTGATATTTATATTAAGATTAAGATACCCGCCTGGATAATCAGTTGCTACTATATATCGAAATATACTAAGATTAAATATACTGCCGACACAGAGAACGTAGAAGTATATAACGTTTCGAGCGGAAGGGCCCTTGCTCAGAGAAACGTCTGTCAGGTAGGAACAGAAAAGCGCGGTTGCTAAGTTAATCTATTAAATGCTAAAAAGGGGCACACTATACTACCGATGCACGTATCTACAAAGTGCATATTACGTAACATATCTTTGAAACGAAAAAAGTGTGATAACCGAACGGTTGGGCGAAAAACAATACGAAGATTGATATGCGGAAAACTAGATGAAAATAATTTTAAAATTTGTGTACGGAGTTGGAGACAGTGCTGTCCAGTGAAAGGAAGAGAAAAGTAAACCAATTTTTAGGTGCAAGTGAAACTTTGGCAATAGGCGAGGAAGTTTTATCTAAGAATAAGCGAACAGATTTTTCAATAAGGTTTTTTGGATAACCATTAGGAATAAATGTTTGTTTAAATTTTTCGATTTCCAAAAGAAAATTTTCATAGGAAGAACAAATGTTAAAATAACGTTGTAAAAGAGTAAATAACAATCCTTTCTTATAAATATCCGGAATAAATTCTGTGACTTTTTGGCACCATTTGAACATCTCAATCGCAAAGTAAAGGGAGAGTCTTTCTCTCCTACTTCGGGTTTTGATTCGGACTTCTTTTGCACCAAGCTCAAGAACATCGCTCTTTCTGGCTTCAAGAGTTACTCGCGCCCGACTGATTTTATTTTTTCCCAAGATGAAATGAACCTTGTCAAGGAACTAAGGAACGATAGCACCATTCTCATTATGAAACCAGATAAGGGAAATGGTGTTGTCGTTCTTGACAGATCTGATTATCATTCTAAAATGGAGAACATTTTATCCGATACTACGAAGTTTCAACCACTCAGCCAAGACCCGACTAAATTATCCATCCAACGCGAGAATCAAGTCAAAAACTTTCTTCGAACTCTCAAGAACGATGTAGTTATTTCTGATTCTGACTATCAGAAACTATTTCATTCTGGTTCTCGTCCTGGAATTCTATACGGACTTCCTAAAGTTCATAAAGCTAATGTTCCCCTTAGGCCCATCCTCTCATCCATTGGCACGTATTCTTATCTTCTTGCTAAATTTCGTGTTCCGCTTCTGAGTCCTATTTCTATCGGTTGCATATGGTAAGCGACTCCTTTTCGTTTGTTAATGAATTGCTTAATTTAAATGTAGATACTAATAATTTAGTCATGGCTAGCTTTGATGTTAAATCGCTTTTTACCAACATTCCCCTGCATGAACCTATTGAAATTATTATTAATAAGCTTTTTAGAAATTCTACCCATTTTAAAAATTTCATTCGTGACCAGTTTTCTAAACTATTAAAATTGTCTGTCAAAAATTGTCACTTCCTTTTCAACGGTTCCCTTTACCAACAAATTGACGGTGTTGCTATGGGTTCCCCACTTGGACCCATCTTCGCTAATATTTTTCTTTCGTTTCATGAAAATTCTTGGCTTTACAATTGTCCGGCTGATTTTAAACCCATTTTTTACCGTAGATATGTTGATGATTGCTTTCTACTTTTTCGTTCGACTGAACACATAAAACCATTTCTTAATTATTTAAATAGACAACATCAAAATATAATTTTTACGGCTGAGACAGAGAATTACAAGATGTTATCCTTTCTCGATATCATGATTTCTCGCCTCAATGGTTCCTTTTCGACTTCTGTTTTTCGTAAACCAACCTCTACTGGTTTATATACAAATTTTGAAAGTTTTATTCCGGATATTTATAAGAAAGGATTGTTATTTACTCTTTTACAACGTCATTTTAACATTTGTTCTTCCTATGAAAATTTTCTTTTGGAAATCGAAAAATTTAAACAAACATTTATTCTTAATGTACTGTATAATAAACGAGCAGGGGTGTTTTATCAGATGTAAAGACACGAGGCGAAGCCGAGTGTTTTTATATCTGATAAAACACGAACTGCGAGTTTATTATACGGCTTCAAAAACGAACCACTTGGTAAGTTGATTGGCGGAGTTAGTTTGAAAAATAACCTTGTCTAAGCCGAGAAAATCAAAGCTAAAGTTTATGTAAATCAGGAGAAATCTTTATCACATATAAAGATACGATACGGTCATGATTTTCTTTTGTGTTTTCCTCGTGAATTATTAATGAGTTTTTGAAGGTTATCCAAAAAACCTCATTGAAAAATCTGTTCGTTTAATCTTAGATAAAATTTCCTCGCCTATTGCCAAAGTTTCGCTTGCACCTAAAAAATTGGTTTACTTTTCTCCTCCTTTCACTGGACAGCACTGTCTCCAACTCCGTACACAAATTTTAAAATTATTTTCATCTAGTTTTCCGCATATCAATCTTCGTATTGTTTTTCGCCCAACCGTTCGGTTATCACACTTTTTTCATTTCAAAGATATGTTACCCAAAGGTCTTGAATCTCGAGTTGTTTATCAATTTAAGTGTCAACATTGTAGCATGTTGTATATCGGCCAAACCAGCCGACTTCTTCACACTCGAGTTTCTGATCACATGGGTGTTTCCGCCATTACTGGCAAGAAACGCACTAATCCTTCGCCCTCAAGTATTCTTTCACACCATTGTGAAACCGGCCATACCATCTCTCTTGAGGACTTTACTATTATCTTCTGGCACTTCGGTTACTGATCTGCTAATTAAGGAAAGCTTACTCATTCAGAAGATTAAACCCTCGCTTAATGCAAACATCAGCTCCTTCCCACTTTCTCTCTTCTGACATCTCACCTCCCGACCTCTCACCTCTCATATATCTGTAATAGTTATTATTAGTAACCTATTTATATATTTGTAATTATTTATTCCCTCATTCATTCTCTGAAGATGTTGCGAGAAACAACGAAACGTTAGATTCATTAAATTACTTTTAAACTTATGGCTTTGCTTCGTGTATTTCGATATATATATATATATATATATATATATATATATATATATATATATATATATATATATAGCATGTTCTAAGGGTTTTGGGTGAAGGAAAATTCGAGTGTAGAATATATACATATTAAGACATATTATACATGTATATGTATATATTCTACACTCGAATTTTCCTTCACCCAAAACCCTTAGAACATGCTATGTAATCGAGTGAAATGCCCAATATTACTTATATGTATATATATATATATATATATATATATATATATATATATATATATATATATATATATAAATCATTCTAGCTACGTGCATCTGCAGTTTGTAAGCCCGTAATATGCACTTTGTAAGTCCGTAATGCACTTTGTAGATACGTGCATCGGTAGTATAGTGTATTCTGGTTCCAGTGCATTTATCGTGTGAATGGAAGCTAGGGGGGGGGGGGGGGCGGCGTCACTGGTATAGGCTCGTCCTCTCAGTATCACTTAGTTTTGATGTTAAAACAATTCAGTTTTAAGCAATGCTATCTGAAACTGCATCTGAGGTTCAAGGCTAGTGCTTATAAAAGCACTATGAGGACTTTAAAATTTTTTTGCCACATTCTACTTGGAGGTCGTTGATTTCAGCGTATTTCTTGGCGATATATTTGTAGTCAATTGCTTCGCTAAAGCGGAGGCCATTTCGGATAGAACTGTTCCAAACTATAGAATCTTGAAACTGAGCTAATTGCCCCTTTTTCAGCATTTAATAGATTAACTTAAAGGCTAGCTTCCACTCAGGACCGCAGGACCGGAACGAACAGGGAAGTTTTCTTTGTTTTGTGGGCTCTCGCTCAGAACCAATGACTTTAACACAAAAGGAAACTTTCCTGTCTGTTCCTATCCTGTGGAAGATTTTCCTGAGTGGAAACTAGCCTTTACAACCGCGCTTTTCTGTTCATACGTGACAGACGTTTCTCTCTGAGGAAGGGCCCTTCCGCTCGAAACGTTATGTACTCCTACGTTCTCTGTGTCGGCAGTATATTTAACCTTACTATATATAATTTTATATATACATATATATATATATATATATATATATATATATATATATATATATATATTGAACGGCGAAACATGCATGTCTGCAGATTTAACTATATATATATACATATACATATATATATATATATATATATATATATATATATATATAGATAGATAGATAGATAGATAGATAGATAGATAGATAGATAGATAGATAGATAGATAGATAGATAGATAGATAGATAGATAGATAGATAGATAGATAGATAGATAGATAGATAGATAGATAGATAGATAGATAGATAGATAGATAGATAGATAGATAGATAGATAGATAGATAGATAGATAGATAGATAGATAGATAGATAGATAGATAGATAGATAGATAGATAGATAGATAGATAGATAGATAGATAGATAGATAGATAGATAGATAGATAGATAGATAGATAGATAGATAGATAGATATTTGTGAAATTCATTACTAATTCATGAGTTTTGCAGCCAATCCAATTTCAGAAATTACGTCACATGTATACCCCTGTAAACCCCATACAAACTAAAACCAATGATGCTAATTAGTTACAACCACTAGTGGATGTATTACTCTTCTGATACAACCACTAGTGCTTATAACTAATTAGCAAATTAGCATCCCAATATCCCAAAGGGATTTTTACTATTTATTCATTTCACAAGTTGTTTACAACACTCGCGACCTTGTTGTATTGAATATATACAATCACTCGCCTTCGGCTCGTGATTGTATAATCAATACAACACGGCCGCTCGTGTTGTAAACATTACATATATATTTGTGAAATTCATTACTAATTCATGAGTTTTGCAGCCAATCCAATTCCAGAAATACGTCACATGTATACCCCTGTAAACCCCATACAAACTAAAACCAATGATGCTAATTAGTTACAACCACTAGTGGATGTATACTCTTCTGTATAACCACTAGTGCTTGTAACTAATTAGCATCTCAATATCCCAAAGGGATTTTTACTATTTATTCATTTCACAAGTTGTTTGCAACACTCGCCTCCTTGTTGTATTGAATATACAATTACTCGCCTTCGGCTCGTGATTGTATATTCAATACAACACGGCCGCTCGTGTTGTAAACATTACATATATATATATATATATATATATATATATATATATATATATATATATATATATATAAATCATTCTAGTTACGTGCATTTGCAGTTTGTAGGCACGTAATGATGATGATAATCTTTATTTAAAAAACACGGTATCGCTTCATTTTACATGGTCTTCCAGGGAGCCGTGTTCCAATAATATAAAATACATATAAATGCTTGTAAATAAAAGGTCCATTAACTAACTAACTAACTAACTACACTAGTAAAATATCATGCATATACACGTATATTAAAAGTTCACTGCAATAAAAAATGTGATGCGTGCAATATAATACGAGCGTCGGTAGTATAGTGTATATTCTGGTTCCAGTTGCATTTTATCATGTGAATGGAAGCTAGGGGGGGGGGGGCGTCCCTGGTATAGGCTCGTCCTCTCAATATCACTTAGTTTTGTTGTTAAAACAATTCAGTTTAAAGCGATGCTATTTAAAACTGGTATCTGAGGTTCAAGGCTAGTGCTTATAAAAAACACTATGAGGACTTTTAAAAAAATCTTTAACCTTTTAGATCTGAAAATCGGATTTGGAGGTCAAAACATTAAAATGACATCAAATATGAAGTCCTCGTCCCCCCAAAAAAACAGAAACCGCATCTACTGTGCAGCACTGTAGGCCAAACAATTGAAAATATTCTCTCCAACATGGCCGATGGCGGCTATTTTGGATTTGGGGGTGTCGCGGAGTTAGCCCACATTTTTGCGAGGAGCATAGGGACTAAATTTGTTATTTAACCTTCATAGATTTCTCAGTGGATTTGTCTTCTATGAAGGGTAAATAACAAATTTAGTCCCTATGCCCCTCGCAAAAATGTGGGCTAACTCCACGACACCCCCAAATCCAAAATAGCCGCCATCGGCCATGTTGGAGAGAATATTTGATGTCATTTTAATGTTTTGACCTCCAAATCCGATTTCCAGATCTAAAAGGTTAATGATTTTCTTAAAAGTCCTCATAGTGCTTTTATAAGCACTAGCCTTGAACCACAGATGGCAGTTTTAGATAGCATCGCTTTAAACGGAATTTTTTTAACCTCAAAACTAAGTGTTATTGAGCGGACGAGGCTATACCAGGAAGGTTAAAAATACTGTCGACACAGAGAACGTAGGAGTACATAACGTTTCGAGCGGAAGGGCCCTTCGTCACAGAGAACGTAGGAGTACATAACGTTTCGAGTGGAAGGGCCCTTCCTCAGAGAGAAACGTCTGTCACGTAGGAACAGAAAAGCGCGGTTGCTAAGTTAATCTATTAAATTCCGAAAAAGGGGGCAATTAGTTCAGTTTCAAGACTCTATAGTTTGGAACGGTTCTATTCGAAATGGCCTCCGCTTTAGCGAAGCACCGTGACTACAAATATATCGCCAAGAAATACTCTGAAATCAATGACCTCCAAGTAGAATGTGGCAAAAGACTTCTAACGTCGTTGCATTTGAAAGGAGGGGAAAAAATACTAGATATGGGTTGTGGAACTGGAGACTTAACAGCGTTTATGGCTTACCAGGTTGGTACAGAAGGACACGTAGTTGGTGTAGACCCTGATAAAGAGAGAATCAAAGTTGCTGTTCAAAATCATTCTCACATTAAGAGAAACCTTTCCTTCACTTTCGGTCAAAGCTCAAGCCAGTTCCCTCATTCTAACCAAGAATATTATGATGTACACTTCAGTAATTTTGTTTTCCAATGGCTCACCAGTCAAGAAAAAAAAGCGTTTGTCGAAACAGCATTTAAATGTTTGAAAGCGGGTGGACTAATAGCCATTCTAAGTGCGGAAAGGAATCCGGAGATTATGGCAGAGGCTTCTCAGCTGCTTCCAGATAACGAGATCGAAAGAAACAAACCACCCGTTCAGTTCGTGAAGAAATCGGTCACGGAGTCACTACTTAAGAAAGCGGGCTTTGTAATATTATCTAGTGAATACGATGTGACTGCCTATACTCATTCTCGACCCTGGATGACTTTCTAACCTGGTACTGTGTCTCAGATTATTTCGATGCAAGCAATGTATTGCCCGAGAAACGCAAAGCATTCTCAACGAAGTTTGTCAACAAAGATGGAACAGTTACACTTTTAGTGCCGACTGTCTATCAAATCATTGCCAAGAAGGGAAAAAACATACCCCTTGTGAATTAACTGAAACGTTTGAATCCATTCTTGACATTCTTAGTTATGAGCATAGTAAACATTCAGTAAAGTATGTAGGACCTGTAAGTTAGGTGAAGATGTAGCTTTATAGTGACTGTGGAACTGAATGTCCTCTTTGTAGATACTAAGGCTATGTGCACACGGTAACGTTTCAAAGCGTTTTCGTATTGTTTCAAATAATGAGCTGATTGTTCTCGATTCCCTTGAGAACAGTAAACAATACGAAAACGCTCGGAAACGTTACCGTGTGCACCATAGCCTGAGGGCTGCGGTAAACGTCGCGCAATAGACGAATCTAATTCAGACGAATTTAATTCGAATTGACTTCGTTGGTAATGCGACGTCGAGTTAAACGTCGAATTTCCGTCGAACTTAATTGTTTTTACTTGGACTCGTGGATCCTGAAAACGACTTCTTGAAACCATGACGGCATGACACTGAATTGTGACAGACAGAAGAGAAACATTTAATTCGACGCGATGATAATTCGTCGTGTAACTTGAACACGCATTATCGTCGCATTATCCGTCTGATTCAGACGAATTTAGTTGCCGAGACGAATTTAATTCGTGAGTCGAATTTAATCGAGGTATACGTCGCAGTTTCGTTGAATAAAAGTCAAACAATTAAATTCGTCTGAATTAAATTCGTCGATTGTGCGACGTTTAGCGCAGGCCTAATACAATAGCACGTCAAATTTTTCTTATATGAATATTGTAACAGTATAGTTATAGTGCATGCAATAATGTAGTATAGTTTCTAATATTTTTATATTTATTTTTTTCCTTGTGGTGATTAGCAGCAATGCTAAAGTTACGTGAAACGTAAATATTACTGATTACTCGACACTATAGGTTTTGTCTACTAAATATATTAGATCCGTTGTTTAATGTAATGTATAATGATGTATCTCCTTGGCATTTTGGCCTCCCACCGGCTCCAGGTGAGTGTAAGCTTAAGTAAACGTATAGTCCTATAACTTTGATCCCAACCCAAACCTTAAGGTCTTCATTAAGGTTTGCAGGGTCATTTCGGTAAAGCGCTCTCAATTCGTCAGAGTCACCAAGGGTCAATTTAATGTAATCCTAACCCTCATCCCAACCCAAACCTTAGACTATGGTCAGTTTAAGCTTAGGGTGAATTTACCTTCGTTGGATTGCACAGTGTTTTGCCTTTAAGTAATGCAAATTTTGATTGGGCAAATTAAACATTGAAACACCCTTAATTGTCCTGTTTACTTTTGAACCTCACGGCCAGTTCAGTTTAATAGCATCGCTTTAAACTGAATCCTTTTAACATCAAAACTAAGTGATATTGAGAGGACGAGCCTATATACCAGTGACGCCGCCCCCTAGCTTCCATTCACATGATAAAATGCACTGGAACCAGAATACACTATAGTATACTACCGATGCAGATCGATGGAATACACTATACAGATCGGTGGAATTTGAATTGATATTAATTGTCAGGCGTTGTTTCTTTAAAATTACACAATAGGTGTTTGTTCATGTACGGCAACTTGATAGAAGTTCGTTTCGTTTGTTCAGTAGGTTGAATTTTTGGAAGAATATGTGGTATTTTTCGGATAGGCAAAGCTCGCATCTTTTTCAGCCATTCTTGAAAGCGGGCGCTCTGTCTAGGATCCACCATTCTATCTCGTTGATGTTGACGTTTTTGTCCCGTTGGTTCCAAATATATTTTGATAGCTCCGTAGAATTAATTTTGTGTCGGTGTTGGAATGAGTTTCTGCGCTTGAAAAGACGGTCTTTGAAAGTGTTTTCTGTTAGTCCGATGTAGTTTGTGTCATTGTTGTCTGTGTTTTTGGTAACGTCCTAGGAATGGACATGGTACATTGGCTCTGCAATTGCATTTCTTGGTTTGGTGGATTTCATCTTTGTTGCTGAATGCTGAGGATTTTCATGTTGTGAGAGTTGATGATGCTAGACATATTCGGCATGCAGAATGTGTCTAGCATCATCAACTCTCACAACATGAAAACTGATCCTCAGCAACAAAGATGAAATCCACCAAACCAAGAAATGCAATTGCAGAGCCAATGTACCATGTCCACTCCAAGGTAGTCACCGAAAACCTGGTGTACCGAGCGCACGTTACCAACAACACAGATAACAATGACACAAACTACATCGGACTAACAGAAAACACTTTCAAAGACTGTCTTTACAAGCACAGAAACTCATTCCAACACCGAAACAAAATTAATTCTACCGAGCTATCAAAATATATTTGGAACCAACGGGACAGAAACGTCAACATCAAAAGATGCGATCATTGCCTATCCGAAAAATACCACATAATCTTCCAAAAATTCAACCTTGTAATGACATGTTGTATATATCTATAGATAATCCCATAACCATATATCTGTCACTCCTCGTGTTCTCCATGTTGTTTTACTGCATACCGCGCGAGTACTGGTACTCAATTTCCTACTCATTATCTATCGACGAATAGATACCGAGTAGAGTAGTATAGTGTATTCTGGCTCCAGTGCATTTTATCATGTAAATGGAAGATACGAGGGGCGTCCCTGGTATAGGCTCGTCCTCTTAATATCACTTAGTTTTGATGTTAAAACAATTCAATTTAAAGCGATGCTATCTAAAGCTGAAGGTTAATGCGGCATCTGACTGATCTGCCGACTTGCGGTTCAAAAACATTAATAGGACAAGTGTGTTTCAATGTTTAACTTGCCCAGTCAAGATTTGCATTGCTTAAAGCAAAACACTGTGTAATCCAACGAAGGTAAATTCACCCTAATCCCATAATTGCCTGGAGCCGGCCTTCATCAGTGATGTTAAAATGCCAAGGAGATATATTATACTCTGGAAACATTCTTAGCGGAGTCGCAAAGCACACTCACTTTCATAGTAATAGATCGTTTTCACGAGTCAGGCCTGAGATTCAGGTCACGCCGGCCTAATCTCGGGTAATAAAAGTAGCGTGCTGCGTAGGCAGTGTAGAAACAACAATCGAAATATAGTAAGGTTAGATATACTGCCGAAACAGAGACCGTAGGGGTGCCTGCTAGACCGAACTGAAGCACTTTCACTTCTCAAACTCAATATACGTTGTTTTAAATGAGATTGGTGTCAAATCCACATAAAATAATGATTGTCCGGCAGTCACGAACTGTAAGGCAATTGACACATATCCTGAAGTAACAGCGAAACCAAGCCTATATATAGTTTCAAGGCCGGCCTCATGTATATCATTGAGGCATTTTCTATGGTCAAACACCTTCCTTCCGTAGAATTTCCAAGTTCTTTCCAGTTAGGGGTGTTATGTATTTTATATGGTGTACATTTCCTTATATGTAATATAAGATTAGCCAAGTTTATGATAATTAACCAAGTTAATGATAGCCAAGTTTTAGGTTTGATAAAACATGTACTGCGAATTTCTTTGAATAGTTTGAATAACGACCCATTTAGTAAGTTTATTGGCGTAGTAATTTTAAAAAACAACGTTGTATAAGCTGAGAAATTCAAAGCTAAAGTTTATGTAAATCAGGAGGGTTTTTTATCACGGACATGGTACTAATATTTCCTTTGTGTTTTCTTCATACTCAGAGAAAAACTCTGAGCTTCAGACGGGACTCGAACCCATGCATGCACAACCTTCCAAATGCCAACCGGACGCTCTCACCATTGAGCCACGAAACATACGAAAAAAACTTTACCATGCACAACCTCGTACCCAGGGCCATTTGTAGGGAACTGGGCCAAAATGGCGGGAACAAATGGCCCTGATGGAGGCTAGCTCAAAATGCGCAGTATATTGCGCATTTTATTAACTAGAACTCAGTTCTTTACACAGTAATTATACCTAATTACACCTAATTATTGCATGGTTTTAAATATAATTTCGCGTGCCATGTGCAGGAACAACCGACAAGGTCAAAATACAATTCTTTAAAAAAAATACAAAATCAAACTTGTCTGCCACGCCATAAGCTATTGACCAATCAGAGGCTGAGATAGCCTAGCCTCCACCAGGACCATTTGTTCCCGCCATCTTGGCCCAGTTCCTACAAATGGCCCTGGGGACGAGGTTGACTTTACCAACTCTAGCTGAAAACACTACTAACATACAGTTATTGATGAGTTTTTGAAATGTTATTTTCTAACTTTAATGGTAATTAGGATTACTGAACTACAAAAAGATATCCAGTCAATTTGGATTGTTCACAACGCCTTACAAAGTGAAAATTCAGAAAAACAGAACATTGTTGAAAAGACGTTAAGTTATGATTTACAAGCTTTTGAAAGTGAGAGGAGAGCTTTAATAAAGGTACTGTGAAACTTAAGTTTATTTTAGTATTTGGTTGTATACTTACAGTCAAACCAGAGGTTGTTTACCATGCGACCTTGAAATATTGACAGCAATATTGCAATGTTGACCACACGCGTAAAAATCTCGCAAGTTGTTACAGCATTGTTGCCTGAACAATGCTGTAACAACTTGTTGACATATGTGAACAACATTGTTAAATGAACAACATTGTTCATCATTGTTTCAACAAGTTGTTACAGCTTGAAACAACAACCGTTGTTCACGCATGTTGTAACAACCGAAGAACGTGTTGATACACCAACCATGTTCACCATTGTTGTAACATTGTTGTTCATCGTTGTTATTTCGTCATGCTGTTACAACATGTTGTATTATCATGTGCGAAAAACGTTGTTGGCTATAAAAATGTGCTGTTGGAACAACTTGTTCATGACTAATTAATTCTTTGAACGTTTTCATGGCGATAAAGTAATATAAATGAGTTTTGTGGAAACACCACGCAAAGAAATGTTTTACGTGGTGTTTCCACAAAACTTATTTATATTGTTCATGACTGTTGATTTATCCGTGAACAAGTTGTTCGAACCATAAGTGAACAACTTGTTGACAACTTGTTCACGGCGAGCAGCAGAACATTGTTCACGGCGAGCAGCACAACCTTGTTCACGCCTGTTCACAACCGGGAACAAGTTGTGCGTTTTTACGCGTGTAGTTAACGATAAACGGCGACTCCTTGGCAAGTTGCTAAAAATTCGCATTTTAAATATCGAACATAACATGAAGCTTACTTAGAGTAAGTTGTTCTGAGTTTCAATAGAACGTCATATTATGTGAAGTTCAATATTTAAAATGCGAATTTTTAGCAACTTGCTAAAGTTGCTGTTACACGATGCGATTTTTCTTGCAACTTGCAACAAATTTACCCGTGAAAAAAAAAATCGCAAGTTGCAGGAAGGGTGTTACACGTTCAGCAACTTGCGATTTTTGTTGCAAGTTGCAGCAAAAAGTAGAACCCATCCAACTTTTCTTGCAACTTGCAACACGGCAAAAATAACAAAATCGCAAGTTGCTATATACGGGGTGTTACACGGTGCGATTGTTCATGCAACTTACAACATTCAGTGATTTGTTGAAAGTTGCAAGAAAAATCGCATCGTGCAACATTGCACAATGTTGCTATCAATATTGCAAGGTCGCGCGGGAAAGAACATCCGACTTCGATCGAGTCTTTTTTTCGTGGTGTGAAAATGTACTTGTAGGAAACAGACCACTGAAATTTCTGTATAGTCAGTTCTACGTTTTGATCAGTCCATAGTTAATGGAGGGGGATGGTTTAGAAGCTACTTTGTGATTCAAGATGATGCAATGGTCATGTTGGTGAACACAATAGTTCACCTAGGGGAGCACGGGTGGCGTATGCTGTTAGGGCGCTGCCTCTCACCAATAGTTAAGCCCGGTCGGACGGGGTTAGTACTTGGATGGGTGACCGTTTGGGAATAACCCCGTACTCCGCCAGCTTGGGACTTATGTGAGTAGAGTTTAGTTGGTCTCTCCTGTGCTCCGAGGGTTTTTCGCCGGGTTCTCCGGTTTTCCTCTCTCCGTAAAATCAACACCTAGGTCTTAGTTGTCTACACATAGGAGTTTGGTGTCAATTGGGACGAAAGTTCTGTTCCTCTCTCCTGCCACACGTTAAGTGGCAAATTTAATAAAAAAAAAATTTAAAAAAAAAATTTTAAAAATGGACTTACAACACGTGACGACGAAGGACTACACTAATTAAACCCGAACGTTGGTATTGGATGACTGCTTCATTATACAGAAAATACAATACGTTCAGTGACCGTGAAATTAGACAAATTGAACAAAAGCATGGAATGATGACTTTTGCCGAGTTTCCAAACCATCCCCCTCCACTAACTATGATCAGTCAAAACTGATCATTTCGGTCACTTTTATGTATGCTTTCTTAATACACAGGAGAAAGACTTAATATTGAAGAGAACTACAGAGCTTGAGAAGTATATTCAGGACAGCAACGCAAAGTTAAAAACATTAGAGAAAGAAAAGAGTAGTCTTTGGGATGAGAAACAACAATGTTTAGAGGTATATATATACCGTGTTTTTGAATTTAAGAGAGAATTTAATATGAAAAATCTGACTGTCCCAACTTTAAATCGAGCCCAAGGTCTTCGAAATCAACGGTAAATTCAATATCGGCGCTCTAATCACTGCGTTATTCAGACACTATCACGGAACAGAGGCTTTCGTTAAAGAAAACTTGATTGAAATATAACAATTAATTAGATTTCAGAATTCTTCTCAGGTGAAGCACTTCGTTCAAAACGTCGGTACATATTTCGTTATTAAAACTAATCCCGTGTTTTGGTTAACAAATAAAACAAAGTTCGGTGCGTATGTACTCTTATAAATGATGGTTGACGTCCTTTGAACACGAAAGAAGGTGGGTAGAGTCACGAGGCGATAGCCGAGTGCCTTTACACTTCTTTCGTGTTCAAATCACGTCAAACGTACCTTTATAAGAGTACATATGCACGGGAGCGGTATGTTTTATTTGTTTTATAACATAAGAAGGAGAAAAATCAAACTAAAAGTGAGGTAGTTGTTGATTTTGGGGGCTTTTCCGGCCATCTGACACCCTTCTACGTTATTTTACGTCATTCATGATCTTCATATTCTTATAAATGTACGGAGCCCAGCCAATCAGAGCGTGCGTATAAAACACGTTAGAACTGCATGCGAGTGTCTTAGATAGCATCCAAAACTACCCATTTCAGTTATAAGTTCATTGGCGTAGTAATTTAGAAAAATAACGTTGTCTAAGCCGAGAAAATCAAAATTAAACTGTTTATGTAAGTCAGGAG
>OZ036000.1:11174990-11184990 GCA_964035015.1 Corallium rubrum | reverse complement strand
CCATTCATTCATCTTATCCACCCATTTATCCCATTCATTCATCTTATACACCCATTTATCCCATTCATTCATCTTATACACCCATTTATCCCATTCATTCATCCTATCCATCCATTTATCTATCCATTCATTCATCTTATCCATCCATTTATCCCATTCATTCATCTTATCCACCCATTTATCCCATTCATTCATCTTATCCACCCATTTATCCCATTCATTCATCTTATCCATCCATTTATCCTATCCATTCATTCATCTTATCCACCCATTTATCCCATTCATTCATCTTATACACCCATTTATCCCATTCATTCATCCTATCCATCCATTTATCCCATTCAGTCATCTTATCCACCCATTTATCCCATTCAGTCATCTTATCCACCCATTTATCCCATTCATTCATCTTATCCATCCATTTATCCCATTCATTCATCCTATCCATCCATTTATCCCATTCATTCATCTTATCCATCCATTTATTCCATTCATTCATCTTATCCACCCATTTATCCCATTCATTCATCTTATCCACCCATTTATCCCATTCATTCATCTTATCCATCCATTTATCCTATCCATTCATTCATCTTATCCACCCATTTATCCCATTCATTCATCTTATACACCCATTTATCCCATTCATTCATCTTATCCACCCATTTATTCTATCCATTCATTCATCCTATCCATCCATTTATCTATCCATTCATTCATCTTATCCATCCATTTATCCCATTCATTCATCTTATCCAGCCATTTATCCCATTCATTCATCTTATCCACCCATTTATCCCATTCATTCATTTTATCCATCCATTTATCCTATCTATTCATTCATCTTATCCACCCATTTATCCCATTCATTCATCTTATACACCCATTTATCCCATTCATTCATCTTATCCATCCATTTATCCTATCCATTCATTCATCCTATCCATCCATTTATCTATCCATTCATTCATTCATCTTATCCATCCATTTATCCTCTCCATTCATTCATCCTATCCATCCATTTATCCCATTCATTCATCTTATACACCCATTTATACCATTCATTCATCTTATCCATCCATTTATCCCATTCATTAATTTTATCCACCCATTTATCCCATTCATTCATCTTATCCATCCATTTATCCCATTCATTCATCTTATCCATCCATTTATCCTATCCATTCATTCATCTTATCCACCTATTTATCCCATTCATTCATCTTGTACACCCATTTATCCCATTCATTCATCTTATCCACCCATTTATCTCATTCATTAATTTTATCCACCCATCTATCCCATTCGTTCATCTTATCCATCCATTTATCCCATTCATTCATCTTATCCACCCATTTATCCCATTCATTCATCTTATCCACCCATTTATCCCATTCATTCATCTTATCCATCCATTTATCCCATCCATTCATTCTTCCTATCTATCCATTAATCTTATCCGTTCATTTATCTTATCCATCCACTCATTCATCTTATCCATTTATCCTATCCATTCATTCATCTTATCCATCCATTTATCCCATTCATTCATCTTATCCATCCATCCATTTATCCTATCCATTCATTCATCCTATCCATCCATTTATCTATCCATTCATTCATCTTATCCATCCATTTATCCTATCCATTCATTCATCTTATCCATCTATTTATCCCATTCATTCATCTTATCCATCCATTTATCCCATTCATTCATCTTATCCGCCCATTTATCCCATTCATTCATCTTATCCACCCATTTATCCCATTCATTCATCTTATCCATCCATTTATCCCATTCATTCATCTTATCCATCCATTTATCCCATTCATTCATCTTATCCGCCCATTTATCCCATTCAGTCATCTTATCCACCCATTTATCCCATTCATTCATCTTATCCATCCATTTATCTCATTCATTCATTCATCCTATCCATCCATTTATCCCATTCATTCATCTTATCCACCCATTTATCCCATTCGTTCATCTTATCCACCCATTTATCCCATTCATTCATCTTATCCACCCATTTATCCCATTCATTCATCTTATCCACCCATTTATCCCATTCATTCATCTTATCCACCCATTTATCCCATTCATTCATCTTATCCATCCATTTATCCTATCCATTCATTCATCTTATCCACCCATTTATCCCATTCATTCATCTTATACACCCATTTATCCCATTCATTCATCTTATCCACCCATTTATCCTATCCATTCATTCATCCTATCCATCCATTTATCTATCCATTCATTTATCTTATCCATCCATTTATCCCATTCATTCATCTTATCCACCCATTTATCCCATTCATTCATCTTATCCACCCATTTATCCCATTCATTCATCTTATCCATCCATTTATCCTATCCATTCATTCATCTTATCCACCCATTTATCCCATTCATTCATCTTATACACCCATTTATCCCATTCATTCATCTTATCCATCCATTTATCCTATCCATTCATTCATCCTATCCATCCATTTATCCCATTCATTCATCTTATACACTCATTTATCCCATTCATTCATCTTATCCATCCATTTATCCCATTCATTAATTTTATCCACCCATTTATCCCATTCATTCATCTTATCCATCCATTTATCCCATTCATTCATCTTATCCATCCATTTATCCTATCCATTCATTCATCTTATCCACCTATTTATCCCATTCATTCATCTTATACACCCATTTATCCCATTCATTCATCTTATCCACCCATTTATCCCATTCATTAATTTTATCCACCCATTTATCCCATTCATTCATCTTATCCATCCATTTATCCCATTCATTCATCTTATCTACCCATTTATCCCATTCATTCATCTTATCCACCCATTTATCCCATTCATTCATCTTATCCATCCATTTATCCCATCCATTCATTCTTCCTATCTATCCATTCATCTTATCCGTTCATTTATCTTATCCATTCATTCATCCTATCCATCCATTTATCTATCCATTCATTCATCTTATCCATCCATTTATCCTATCCATTCATTCATCTTATCCATCCATTTATCCCATTCATTCATCTTATCCATCCATTTGTCCCATTCATTCATCTTATCCACCCATTTATCCCATTCATTCATCTTATCCACCCATTTATCCCATTCATTCATCTTATCCATCCATTTATCCCATTCATTCATCTTATACACCCATTTATTCCATTCATTAATTTTGTCCACCCATTTATCCCATTCATTCATCTTATCCATCCATTTATCCCATTCATTCATCTTATCCACCCATTTATCCCATTCATTCATCTTATCCACCCATTTATCCTATCCATTAATTCATCTTATCCATCCATTTATCCCATTCATTCATCTTATCCATCCATTTGTCCCATTCATTCATCTTATCCATCCACTCATTCATCTTATCCATCCATTTATCCCATCCATTCATTCTTCCTATCTATCCATTCATCTTATCCGTTCATTTATCTTATCCATCCATTCATTCTTCCTATCTATCCATTCATCTTATCCGTTCATTTATCTTATCCATCCACTCATTCATCTTATCCATCCATTTATCCCATCCATTCATTCTTCCTATCTATCCATTCATCTTATCCGTTCATTCATCTTATCCATCCATTTATCCCATTCATCCATCTTATCCATTCACTCATTCATCCCATCTCTTTATATATCTCATTCATCCATCCATTGATTCTTCTATTCATTCATAGTCAATCGAGATGCGGTCTGGAAACTCGGCAAACTTCAAAGCGCCTATGAGCTGTGATTTTATATTGAACCGTGACTTACACCGTGCACATCCTTTGTTTTAGGTTAATATTTAAATAACATGCATGGTTGAGTGAATGAACTGAAACGTTGCTAATGGATAATTCCTTCATTATACTAAAATACAATGGGTTCATTGACCGTGCACCGTGCGCAAAAACGCATAAAGCGAACAAATAGATAGAACAAAGATTTTAGCTGAGTTTCCAGACCATATTTTGAATGTCCTTGATTCATTCTATCTTCTCATTTATTCAATGTCTATTTTTATCTTTTATGAATAAACTTTCTTCTTCTGTCCCTTCACATATTTCTTTTCTTTCTCTGCCACTTTCTCATTTCATATCTGTGTTTTTACATTTTCATTTGTTTGACACACTTTGCATGCATGGACATTCTCTTCGTTCAGATAAACACTTACAAAGAACAGCTTGAACAATACCAGCAATTATTACACGAAAACAAAGGTAATAAATATTCACGTTGATACACAAAGAAACTTTGTTTAGTAGTAATGACTGTAAGACGATACCAAACTGTACATGCAGTTTTGGAACTTAGCAAGACAATGGAGCTTGTCTAAATGGTTTCGAATTTAATCCTTTGAAATCGCAAAACATTGAAATCTCAATCCATTGAGATCGCAAAACATCACACTATTTCTCAGGAGGGACAGCCATTAAATACCACGTGGCGTGCCCTATTTGGAGAACATTCTTGATTTTGTTTTCTAATTAATAAAATTAACGTGATACGCCATTGTATTCTTACGTGATTTAATTGATCAGTTGCTTAGTTTATAAATGACGTGAGCCAACAAGTTGTTGTCATTGCCACAGAATAGAAAGACAACCAGAAGTCCGACTCTCGTCGGAACCTTTGAAGTTTATGTCCTCGCGCATGTCGCCTCGCGCATCTTGATTCCTCGCCATCCTACGCCATCCTACGCCATCCTGGCAAGTTCCCCCGGCAGTTTGGTCCTTCAAAAGAAGGTTAAAACTGCCGGGGAACTTGCCAGGATGGCGTAGGATGGCGTAGAACATTGCGTAGGATCGCGTAGGATGGCGTCGGATGGCGTAAAATATCGCGCATGCGCATTGAAGAAATGCGGACAAGTTATCACTCGAGTCGGACTTCTGGTTGTCTTACTATTCTGTGTCATTGCTCTGATGAAGGCCTGAGTCAACAGGCCCAAAGCTTAGCAAAGAAATATTTTACGTGGTGTTTCCATAAAACTTATTTATATATGGTTTCGAATTTGTTAAAGCCTGGTTCTCATATGTCGCCGATCGTCGCCGACCCATGATTTAGATGCATGTTAAGTAAAAGAATAAAAGCACTGCTTTTCTGCATTGTTCTTTATTACCAACCTCGTCCCCAGGGCCATTTGTGGGGGCTGGGCCAAGATGGCGGCCAAAAACAAAATGGCGGGAACAAATGGCCCTGGCACAGGCTGCAAAAAATGAGTCATATTTTGACTCATTTTTGACTCGGCCCAGGCTTCACGAAGTTTATCGCGCCTAGTCAGGCTCAATTATTTTCTGAATATTTAGTTCAGCTTGACTGACCCAAACTGAAAACAATCAAAACATCATTTCCAAATACATTGTCGAATTATTAAAATAAATACACTTTTAATAAATATCTGTAAATGCTTATTATTTATCATTTGCTTCACCGTTGTACCAAATTCGCAAGAAACTGGATTGCCGTTGTCTGGCCGGGCCGCCTTGTTTTCGTAAGTTTTCGGTGGATTCAATTCAGCGTTTTGAAAAACATTTAGGCTTCGTTTCGTCGAGAACTCTTGTTTGAAAAAAGCCTGCTTCTTAATGGCCAAACATGTAAATTCTGCCCTGTGGTGTACTTTCCTTTCGCAGCCAAAATACTTTCTGACTTTGTTCACCAAGTCTTTCGTTCACCCGATTTAGAAAACACACTGAATTGCCGTCCCATGGACTTCGTTGTATGGCAGCCAGGGCACAGAGACGACACGACCCATCATTACATATTCTTCCGATGTTTTCACGGGTGTTTCGAAAGCTTTCCTCACATTTTCATTCATTTCGAAGTTGTTTTTTAACAGCCGGCAATTCTGAATATACTTTGAGCCCAAAAAGCAAATGCCCGCGAGTTAGCCTGCCGCCCGCCTTGTTTCCACCAATCAGAATACCTAAAACATCCAAAGCTATCTCGACCAATCAAATGTGGTGATAGCTCAGCCTGTGCCAGGGCCATTTGTTCTTGGCCGCCATCTTGGCCCAGCCCCCACAAATGGCCCTGGGGACGAGGTTGCTTTATTACTTAACATGCTGCTGCACTTCCCGTTTTAACATGCATCTAAATCACAAATCGCCGGCCATCGGCGACCATCGGCGACATATGAGAACCAGGCTTAAATAATCATGCAAAGGCCTGTGTTAAACGTCGCACAATAGACGAATTGAATTCGAATTAACTTCGTCGGTAATGCGACGTAAATACAACGTCGAGTTAAACGTCGAATTCCAGTCAAATTTAATTGTTTTTACTTGGACTCGTGGATCCTGAAAACGATTTCTTGAAACCATGGCACCGAATTGTCGCAGACAGAAGCGAAACATTTAATTCGACGCGACGACAATTCATCGTGTAACTCGAACACGCATTATCGTCGCACTATCCGTCTGACTCAGACGAATTTTAATCGCCGAGACGAAATGTCGAATTTAATCGAGTTATACGTCGCAGTTTCGTTGAATAAATTCAAGCAATTAAATTCGTCTGAATTAAATTCGTCTATTTTGCGACGTTTAGCGCAGGCCTAACATTCACAGATATGTACGTATCTTATGTTTAGGGAAGCTTAAAAGTCATGATGAAATCCTACAGTGTGAGAAAGTTAAAGCAGAAACAGAAAGGTGACACTTGTTGTAAAATAAGTATGGAAGTAATATAGCTTAAATGTGAGATGACATTATATGTCCGTCCGACCTTGCTAAATCGTTTACTTTTTGAGTGCCTTCTGAAAAGGTTTAACTGAAAATTATAAATTATTAGTTTTTTAAAAAGTTTCAAATGCATCTTTTGGGAGATCATCTTCCGATTAATTTTTGACCAATTTTCAAAATCTTTCCAAAACATAAAAATCTAAGCCAACTGATGAACTTCAAAATTTGACTTTTAGCATTTTTTTAAATTGATTTAAATTGGTTCGCTACGTTATAAAATTTATACTCATTTTTGATTACTATCTAGTAGCCGTTATTAGAATTTTTACTTTAAAGTTCATAATTTTTTATATTAATTTTCTATGTGCCTTTGTAGAGATGAAATTGAGAACGCGAAAAAGAAGGTTGAGGTAGAACTAGTAGAAATGCAAAAAGAAAAAAGTAAATTGAAAGTAGAGCAAAGTGAGCTAAGATTGAGTATAACCGAAATTGAAATGGAGAAAGAACTTTTGGAAGAAACGATTGCAAAAAAGGATAATGTAAGTAAATTATTGTTTGGGTGACAAATGTAGAAATTTTCTCAAATGCAGAAAACTATTTAAAGTGTCTATGAAATGAAAAATTCGTTGGCATTTTTGTTGTTTTATTGTACAGAGGAGCTTGGCAAGAGCACTCACTGAAAATTTCAAGATAATCTGATGCGTAGTTTTCGCGCTATCAACTCTCAAAGTTTGGCTTTCGGTAACAATGCTTATGACGTACGCAAATGGACAACTATATGCATAAGAACAATAGATTTCACTATTAATGAACCATCTGCGTACGTCATAAGGCATTGTTACCAAGAAACCCAAATTTCCCAAAAACAAACTATCCACGGCAAATTTTGAGCGTTGATAGCGCGAAAACTACGCATCAGATAGATTCTCTTGAAATTTTCAGTGAGTGCTCCTGTCATGCTCCTCTGTACAATAAAACAATAAAAATGCCAACGTATTTTTCACTTCATAGACACTTTAAATTTATTGAAAACTTAATTTCCGTCAATGTTCGATCTTTTCAACATTTAAATTTAGGAAATTAGTTTGATACAGAGTGACGCCCAAGAGAAACTTAAAAACAGGTTGGTCAGCCCAATAAACCTTACAAATTATAGAGTGTAAAAAAGTAGAACGCTGCGTGGGCAGTGTTTCCGATAAAGCAAATAAAAAAAAGATGGTAAATTGCCGAGATTAGTTTTGATGTACTGTTTAATAAACGAGCAGGAGTGTTTTATCAGATATAAAGACACGGGGCGAAGCCGAGTGTTTTCAGGGACGCCGGAACGATAAAAGGGCAAGAGGGGCGAACTCCCGTCAAAGGGCACTTTTATTGATATCTATTTTTTTTTACTATTAACTTACCATGTATGTACAGTGTAATTTGTTTTATGTATTTAACGATCAGATATTTACTAAGCTAATTTATTAGCTAAACTAAAAGTAAGTACAACAACGTTCATACCTTTATTCAAAAACCCGCACGAATGTACGATTCACGGATCGGACATGCAAGGTGTTTTTCTTTCGAAAAACACTACTCAGGCAATATCAACCTCGTACCCAGGGTCTTATCTCCGCTCCCCCGCCCCCGCCCGCCGCTGCGAAAAGACCCTGGTCTGGGCTGGTCACGTGTCACGCAGACTTACTGGGAGTGGGCTAGTAGGATTTGTACTTTTGTAGGAACTAAGAAGACCGCGGAATAATCACACAGAGACAATGTTTGAAATGTTAATTTCTTTTATTGGTTGATTTATATATAGCACCTTCCAATGTGTTATTTGAAGTTTGCTTCACCAAACCGTCTTGGTTTTAAAACCGTTTTCAAAGAACAATGTTTGTTGCGCCGCACTTGAATTGATTGTTTGCATTCTAGATCTGTTGTAGTTGCAGAATTAACTACCAAGACGAAATTACACCTAAATAACAATGAGAGTATTGGTAAATTACGAACACATTAGGTATTATAAGGAATAGAAGAATGTGTTAAAGTGACTAGAGCAAAGTTTCAATCGAAATGTACTGACACCTTGGGCTTTGATCTATATTTATGAAGTAAACAGTATACTAAATATTGTTCGATACTCCGTAGTTATGTGATTGCTATATTATTCAACATTTAATGATTTTTGATAACATGTTGAGCACTTTTTTATTATTCTGACTGCTTTATGCACTCATGGCGCAATTATATCTATTCTTAAAACAACAAGTGTATAAAAGAACAACGCAATATCAACAACGTTCAACAATTAACAATATAGGTTCATTAGTGAGTAACTTCGATTCATATTAAAAACCTTGTTGCTTTTTTAGTCAAAGGGGAATTGATATAGACTAGTGATATTAATATGTTGTTAAAAGGTCAGTGTTTTCTTGATCAGGATGATGGCATCACTTCCCAAACAGGAATCGATTTTCAGCTCTGATCATGATTGCATGCGGTATTATTATTTGCTTCCGCTGCATTCACATGACTGTTGCGTTACAAATTTAAACCACTTTTAAAACAATAATAAAATATGTCACTAACCTTAGCTTTTGTTGAAAGCTATAGGTCGAGTTTTGGCGATCTTGGCGATGTTAAATCACAAGGACTTTCAGATTTCCATATATTTATTCACAATAATGATGACATTCCAAATCCTCTCTTTTGGCAAACGGCAGGCGACAGGCGTAACAGCTTGGCGTCGTAACTGAAGTAAACATTCATTTCGAGGAAGAGAATCCCCTCAAATTCGCTGTTCGTCGGAAGTTAGGAAAGATATAGGAAAAATATCCACAAATATCACTGACAACTTTTCAGTAAAATGTTGCCGCACTGTTGCGAAGCGCCTTGTCGTTTCTTGGCCTTACCGAACAGCGAAGTGTCTGAGGGTCTTTAACCAAATGTTTTGCCAATGTTTTCCCGTCGGTATATTATATTATCGTCGGCATATATCGTAATATCGGTGTTTATTTTAAGATTCTCTTGCGACTTGCCTCCACCAGTCTCGATAGTCTCCGTACAATGATGACAAATCCTAAGTTCTCTAACCCCTCCCTAACGACAAAGTTGAAAAATCTCCCAGAATATGGGAGACACGTGACCAGCCCAGACCAGGGTCTTTTCGCAGCGGCGGGCGGGGGCGGGGAGCGGAGATAAGACCCTGGGTACGAGGTTGAGGCAATATCAGTTTTGATCAACAGGAATTAAACTACAAAATGTTTTGTCGCGTCATTTGCGACATATATTAA
>OZ036000.1:11134351-11174790 GCA_964035015.1 Corallium rubrum | reverse complement strand
TCTTATCCATCCATTTATCCCATTCATTCATCTTATACACCCATTTATTCCATTCATTAATTTTGTCCACCCATTTATCCCATTCATTCATCTTATCCATCCATTTATCCCATTCATTCATCTTATCCACCCATTTATCCCATTCATTCATCTTATCCACCCATTTATCCTATCCATTAATTCATCTTATCCATCCATTTATCCCATTCATTCATCTTATCCATCCATTTGTCCCATTCATTCATCTTATCCATCCACTCATTCATCTTATCCATCCATTTATCCCATCCATTCATTCTTCCTATCTATCCATTCATCTTATCCGTTCATTTATCTTATCCATCCATTCATTCTTCCTATCTATCCATTCATCTTATCCGTTCATTTATCTTATCCATCCACTCATTCATCTTATCCATCCATTTATCCCATCCATTCATTCTTCCTATCTATCCATTCATCTTATCCGTTCATTCATCTTATCCATCCATTTATCCCATTCATCCATCTTATCCATTCACTCATTCATCCCATCTCTTTATATATCTCATTCATCCATCCATTGATTCTTCTATTCATTCATAGTCAATCGAGATGCGGTCTGGAAACTCGGCAAACTTCAAAGCGCCTATGAGCTGTGATTTTATATTGAACCGTGACTTACACCGTGCACATCCTTTGTTTTAGGTTAATATTTAAATAACATGCATGGTTGAGTGAATGAACTGAAACGTTGCTAATGGATAATTCCTTCATTATACTAAAATACAATGGGTTCATTGACCGTGCACCGTGCGCAAAAACGCATAAAGCGAACAAATAGATAGAACAAAGATTTTAGCTGAGTTTCCAGACCATATTTTGAATGTCCTTGATTCATTCTATCTTCTCATTTATTCAATGTCTATTTTTATCTTTTATGAATAAACTTTCTTCTTCTGTCCCTTCACATATTTCTTTTCTTTCTCTGCCACTTTCTCATTTCATATCTGTGTTTTTACATTTTCATTTGTTTGACACACTTTGCATGCATGGACATTCTCTTCGTTCAGATAAACACTTACAAAGAACAGCTTGAACAATACCAGCAATTATTACACGAAAACAAAGGTAATAAATATTCACGTTGATACACAAAGAAACTTTGTTTAGTAGTAATGACTGTAAGACGATACCAAACTGTACATGCAGTTTTGGAACTTAGCAAGACAATGGAGCTTGTCTAAATGGTTTCGAATTTAATCCTTTGAAATCGCAAAACATTGAAATCTCAATCCATTGAGATCGCAAAACATCACACTATTTCTCAGGAGGGACAGCCATTAAATACCACGTGGCGTGCCCTATTTGGAGAACATTCTTGATTTTGTTTTCTAATTAATAAAATTAACGTGATACGCCATTGTATTCTTACGTGATTTAATTGATCAGTTGCTTAGTTTATAAATGACGTGAGCCAACAAGTTGTTGTCATTGCCACAGAATAGAAAGACAACCAGAAGTCCGACTCTCGTCGGAACCTTTGAAGTTTATGTCCTCGCGCATGTCGCCTCGCGCATCTTGATTCCTCGCCATCCTACGCCATCCTACGCCATCCTGGCAAGTTCCCCCGGCAGTTTGGTCCTTCAAAAGAAGGTTAAAACTGCCGGGGGAACTTGCCAGGATGGCGTAGGATGGCGTAGAACATTGCGTAGGATCGCGTAGGATGGCGTCGGATGGCGTAAAATATCGCGCATGCGCATTGAAGAAATGCGGACAAGTTATCACTCGAGTCGGACTTCTGGTTGTCTTACTATTCTGTGTCATTGCTCTGATGAAGGCCTGAGTCAACAGGCCCAAAGCTTAGCAAAGAAATATTTTACGTGGTGTTTCCATAAAACTTATTTATATATGGTTTCGAATTTGTTAAAGCCTGGTTCTCATATGTCGCCGATCGTCGCCGACCCATGATTTAGATGCATGTTAAGTAAAAGAATAAAAGCACTGCTTTTCTGCATTGTTCTTTATTACCAACCTCGTCCCCAGGGCCATTTGTGGGGGCTGGGCCAAGATGGCGGCCAAAAACAAAATGGCGGGAACAAATGGCCCTGGCACAGGCTGCAAAAAATGAGTCATATTTTGACTCATTTTTGACTCGGCCCAGGCTTCACGAAGTTTATCGCGCCTAGTCAGGCTCAATTATTTTCTGAATATTTAGTTCAGCTTGACTGACCCA
The DNA here is from genome assembly GCA_964035015.1 of Corallium rubrum. Lineage (NCBI taxonomy): Eukaryota > Metazoa > Cnidaria > Anthozoa > Scleralcyonacea > Coralliidae > Corallium > Corallium rubrum. Next base: position 11,172,575 of record OZ036000.1, on the reverse strand, counting down.
AACTGAAAACAATCAAAACATCATTTCCAAATACATTGTCGAATTATTAAAATAAATACACTTTTAATAAATATCTGTAAATGCTTATTATTTATCATTTGCTTCACCGTTGTACCAAATTCGCAAGAAACTGGATTGCCGTTGTCTGGCCGGGCCGCCTTGTTTTCGTAAGTTTTCGGTGGATTCAATTCAGCGTTTTGAAAAACATTTAGGCTTCGTTTCGTCGAGAACTCTTGTTTGAAAAAAGCCTGCTTCTTAATGGCCAAACATGTAAATTCTGCCCTGTGGTGTACTTTCCTTTCGCAGCCAAAATACTTTCTGACTTTGTTCACCAAGTCTTTCGTTCACCCGATTTAGAAAACACACTGAATTGCCGTCCCATGGACTTCGTTGTATGGCAGCCAGGGCACAGAGACGACACGACCCATCATTACATATTCTTCCGATGTTTTCACGGGTGTTTCGAAAGCTTTCCTCACATTTTCATTCATTTCGAAGTTGTTTTTTAACAGCCGGCAATTCTGAATATACTTTGAGCCCAAAAAGCAAATGCCCGCGAGTTAGCCTGCCGCCCGCCTTGTTTCCACCAATCAGAATACCTAAAACATCCAAAGCTATCTCGACCAATCAAATGTGGTGATAGCTCAGCCTGTGCCAGGGCCATTTGTTCTTGGCCGCCATCTTGGCCCAGCCCCCACAAATGGCCCTGGGGACGAGGTTGCTTTATTACTTAACATGCTGCTGCACTTCCCGTTTTAACATGCATCTAAATCACAAATCGCCGGCCATCGGCGACCATCGGCGACATATGAGAACCAGGCTTAAATAATCATGCAAAGGCCTGTGTTAAACGTCGCACAATAGACGAATTGAATTCGAATTAACTTCGTCGGTAATGCGACGTAAATACAACGTCGAGTTAAACGTCGAATTCCAGTCAAATTTAATTGTTTTTACTTGGACTCGTGGATCCTGAAAACGATTTCTTGAAACCATGGCACCGAATTGTCGCAGACAGAAGCGAAACATTTAATTCGACGCGACGACAATTCATCGTGTAACTCGAACACGCATTATCGTCGCACTATCCGTCTGACTCAGACGAATTTTAATCGCCGAGACGAAATGTCGAATTTAATCGAGTTATACGTCGCAGTTTCGTTGAATAAATTCAAGCAATTAAATTCGTCTGAATTAAATTCGTCTATTTTGCGACGTTTAGCGCAGGCCTAACATTCACAGATATGTACGTATCTTATGTTTAGGGAAGCTTAAAAGTCATGATGAAATCCTACAGTGTGAGAAAGTTAAAGCAGAAACAGAAAGGTGACACTTGTTGTAAAATAAGTATGGAAGTAATATAGCTTAAATGTGAGATGACATTATATGTCCGTCCGACCTTGCTAAATCGTTTACTTTTTGAGTGCCTTCTGAAAAGGTTTAACTGAAAATTATAAATTATTAGTTTTTTAAAAAGTTTCAATGCATCTTTTGGGAGATCATCTTCCGATTAATTTTTGACCAATTTTCAAAATCTTTCCAAAACATAAAAATCTAAGCCAACTGATGAACTTCAAAATTTGACTTTTAGCATTTTTTTAAATTGATTTAAATTGGTTCGCTACGTTATAAAATTTATACTCATTTTTGATTACTATCTAGTAGCCGTTATTAGAATTTTTACTTTAAAGTTCATAATTTTTTATATTAATTTTCTATGTGCCTTTGTAGAGATGAAATTGAGAACGCGAAAAAGAAGGTTGAGGTAGAACTAGTAGAAATGCAAAAAGAAAAAAGTAAATTGAAAGTAGAGCAAAGTGAGCTAAGATTGAGTATAACCGAAATTGAAATGGAGAAAGAACTTTTGGAAGAAACGATTGCAAAAAAGGATAATGTAAGTAAATTATTGTTTGGGTGACAAATGTAGAAATTTTCTCAAATGCAGAAAACTATTTAAAGTGTCTATGAAATGAAAAATTCGTTGGCATTTTTGTTGTTTTATTGTACAGAGGAGCTTGGCAAGAGCACTCACTGAAAATTTCAAGATAATCTGATGCGTAGTTTTCGCGCTATCAACTCTCAAAGTTTGGCTTTCGGTAACAATGCTTATGACGTACGCAAATGGACAACTATATGCATAAGAACAATAGATTTCACTATTAATGAACCATCTGCGTACGTCATAAGGCATTGTTACCAAGAAACCCAAATTTCCCAAAAACAAACTATCCACGGCAAATTTTGAGCGTTGATAGCGCGAAAACTACGCATCAGATAGATTCTCTTGAAATTTTCAGTGAGTGCTCCTGTCATGCTCCTCTGTACAATAAAACAATAAAAATGCCAACGTATTTTTCACTTCATAGACACTTTAAATTTATTGAAAACTTAATTTCCGTCAATGTTCGATCTTTTCAACATTTAAATTTAGGAAATTAGTTTGATACAGAGTGACGCCCAAGAGAAACTTAAAAACAGGTTGGTCAGCCCAATAAACCTTACAAATTATAGAGTGTAAAAAAGTAGAACGCTGCGTGGGCAGTGTTTCCGATAAAGCAAATAAAAAAAAGATGGTAAATTGCCGAGATTAGTTTTGATGTACTGTTTAATAAACGAGCAGGAGTGTTTTATCAGATATAAAGACACGGGGCGAAGCCGAGTGTTTTCAGGGACGCCGGAACGATAAAAGGGCAAGAGGGGCGAACTCCCGTCAAAGGGCACTTTTATTGATATCTATTTTTTTACTATTAACTTACCATGTATGTACAGTGTAATTTGTTTTATGTATTTAACGATCAGATATTTACTAAGCTAATTTATTAGCTAAACTAAAAGTAAGTACAACAACGTTCATACCTTTATTCAAAAACCCGCACGAATGTACGATTCACGGATCGGACATGCAAGGTGTTTTTCTTTCGAAAAACACTACTCAGGCAATATCAACCTCGTACCCAGGGTCTTATCTCCGCTCCCCCGCCCCCGCCCGCCGCTGCGAAAAGACCCTGGTCTGGGCTGGTCACGTGTCACGCAGACTTACTGGGAGTGGGCTAGTAGGATTTGTACTTTTGTAGGAACTAAGAAGACCGCGGAATAATCACACAGAGACAATGTTTGAAATGTTAATTTCTTTTATTGGTTGATTTATATATAGCACCTTCCAATGTGTTATTTGAAGTTTGCTTCACCAAACCGTCTTGGTTTTAAAACCGTTTTCAAAGAACAATGTTTGTTGCGCCGCACTTGAATTGATTGTTTGCATTCTAGATCTGTTGTAGTTGCAGAATTAACTACCAAGACGAAATTACACCTAAATAACAATGAGAGTATTGGTAAATTACGAACACATTAGGTATTATAAGGAATAGAAGAATGTGTTAAAGTGACTAGAGCAAAGTTTCAATCGAAATGTACTGACACCTTGGGCTTTGATCTATATTTATGAAGTAAACAGTATACTAAATATTGTTCGATACTCCGTAGTTATGTGATTGCTATATTATTCAACATTTAATGATTTTTGATAACATGTTGAGCACTTTTTTATTATTCTGACTGCTTTATGCACTCATGGCGCAATTATATCTATTCTTAAAACAACAAGTGTATAAAAGAACAACGCAATATCAACAACGTTCAACAATTAACAATATAGGTTCATTAGTGAGTAACTTCGATTCATATTAAAAACCTTGTTGCTTTTTTAGTCAAAGGGGAATTGATATAGACTAGTGATATTAATATGTTGTTAAAAGGTCAGTGTTTTCTTGATCAGGATGATGGCATCACTTCCCAAACAGGAATCGATTTTCAGCTCTGATCATGATTGCATGCGGTATTATTATTTGCTTCCGCTGCATTCACATGACTGTTGCGTTACAAATTTAAACCACTTTTAAAACAATAATAAAATATGTCACTAACCTTAGCTTTTGTTGAAAGCTATAGGTCGAGTTTTGGCGATCTTGGCGATGTTAAATCACAAGGACTTTCAGATTTCCATATATTTATTCACAATAATGATGACATTCCAAATCCTCTCTTTTGGCAAACGGCAGGCGACAGGCGTAACAGCTTGGCGTCGTAACTGAAGTAAACATTCATTTCGAGGAAGAGAATCCCCTCAAATTCGCTGTTCGTCGGAAGTTAGGAAAGATATAGGAAAAATATCCACAAATATCACTGACAACTTTTCAGTAAAATGTTGCCGCACTGTTGCGAAGCGCCTTGTCGTTTCTTGGCCTTACCGAACAGCGAAGTGTCTGAGGGTCTTTAACCAAATGTTTTGCCAATGTTTTCCCGTCGGTATATTATATTATCGTCGGCATATATCGTAATATCGGTGTTTATTTTAAGATTCTCTTGCGACTTGCCTCCACCAGTCTCGATAGTCTCCGTACAATGATGACAAATCCTAAGTTCTCTAACCCCTCCCTAACGACAAAGTTGAAAAATCTCCCAGAATATGGGAGACACGTGACCAGCCCAGACCAGGGTCTTTTCGCAGCGGCGGGCGGGGGCGGGGGAGCGGAGATAAGACCCTGGGTACGAGGTTGAGGCAATATCAGTTTTGATCAACAGGAATTAAACTACAAAATGTTTTGTCGCGTCATTTGCGACATATATTAAATAAATGCACTTTATATATCAGGTATATGTTTACAGTTTACTATGTTTCTTCGCAGTGTGTCAAAGCTCAAAAGCGCAAGCTAGACCATATGAAACAGTTTGCGTAGTATTTGACAAGTATATTTTAAAAACCCAAAGGGCACTTCTGTCCACCTTGCCCCTCCTGGCAAAAGGCAGGAGGGGCAACCGCGCCTCCTGCCCCCCCAGTTCCGGCGTCCCTGAGTGTTTTTATATCTGACAAAACGCGAACTGCGAGTTTATTATACGGCTTCAAAAACGAACCACTTGGTAAGTTGATTGGCGGAGTTAGTTTGAAAAATAACCTTATCTAAGCCGAGAAAATCAAAGCTAAAGTTTATGTAAATCAGGAGAAATCTTTATCACATATAAAGATACGTTACGGTCATGATTTTCTTTTGTGTTTTCCTCATGAATTATTAATGAGTTTTGGAAAACTAAATACTGACGTTTCAAGCTGAGCGCTAAACTAATTTCGACGATCGGAACTTTTTCATTTTGCTCTTAAATATAACAGAAAAGCAAACGATTACTGTATCTTGTGTTTTTTTGTTGTATTTTCACTGATACTGTTCTGACTGCTAAATTTTATTTTTCAGACAAGATACGATTTGCTTGCTGCAAGAAAAAATAAAGGATATGAGTTCAGATATTTGTTCTTTGAAAGAAAAAGGAATAGAAAAAGAATGTTTGGTACAAACACTGACAATTATTTATTACTTATGTATATAACTAATTATCATCATCATTATTATTATTATCGTCATCATTGTCATTATCATCATCATTGTCATGATCATAATCATCAATGCATCATCACATCACCATGCATCAACCACATTACTATCACAACATTACCGTCACCATTACCATCACCATTATCATCACCATCACCATCACTATCACCATCACCATTATCATCACCATCACCATCACCATCACCACACATCACCATGCACCACCACCACTAATTTTGCAACGCATGTGAAACCGATGTGATCACGTGAGGATTAATGTAGGACATTTATAAGGGAGTGGCATACTACATTTTCTAAAAAATTCATTCATTTCAAATATTTTAGATTGAAAAGAGAAATCTTGGTCTCCAAACATTACAACGACGTCATTCTGAAGGATGTATTCAGACAGAGTGGTAAACTTTGAAATATCTTTTTTAGCTATCGTGTCAACGTTCCTATATGCTACCGAGATTCTTTTGATAACGAAATACTAACCTTTACCCTAAACCTAACCTTAACCCTAAATATAACCTTCTTAACCCCAACCTTAATTCCCACCCGACCCACACATTAAACCAATTGTCACCTTAACCTTCTCCTTAATCTCAATCATAATTATTACCCTAACACCTTAAACCTCAAATTATAAACCATTCTCCACTACTATTTACCAACACAATACACCAAGGATGGTAAGTCACAACCAGGATCTAAATACCTGAGCCTTATGGGGTTTACTTTTACTTTTATTTTACATTTTACAAAACAACACAAAATAATTCCAATTAAAGGCTTTTCTGAATGATTTTTCCCAATAAGAAATGTTTGTTTGTTATAATAATGTTGATCATCAAAGACTCTTATCCTCGTTTAATACAAAAACGTCATGCCCCCCTTAAGAACTTATAAATTATTTCAGGGTCCCCCCAAAAGAAGTAGCAAAAATTTCAGGTCCCCCCATTTTCTCACCCACCCCCCTCTCCGATAAATAATGAACGGTCCCTTTACAACAGCGTAAAAAGTGGATGAAGGTCTCGGCTCGAAAGTTTTTCGTTATCAAAACTAGTCTCGGTAGTTCATGACCACCTTTTCACTTTACTCTATCTAAAACACTGCGTACCCAGAATTCTACTTTCTTATATTTTGATCGAGTTCTTTCGTTTCAGGTGTGTATCTGGTAGACATTATAGTACCGAAGGAAAATCTTTGAACTCACTTCAGAAACAACTCGAAGAAACAGAAAAGGAAAAATTTCGGGTACAACAAGAGCTTGAACAAGTTGTTCAGGTAAGTCATAAAAAGAGTGAACCCACACAGCTCAAAAAATTGTTTTATATAGTCAAGTTTTGGTGGAATTGTTTTGGACTTATAATATACAACTCTGAGCGATAAGGCTTTTGTTTTTAAAGTCTCTAGGTGGACATGTCCACCCCAGTTCTTTCCCAGATCGATTTCTTAATCAGGCTTCCAAATCCGTAGAGAAAACATTGGGGGGGGGGGGGGGGGGGGGGGAGCGAAGTAGTATAGAGTCTTTTTAAGATTGTGACTATAATATTATTTGTCAGTGGCGCTGACGGCTGATAATCACTCCGGCGTTGGTAAGAGAACCGAGAACGGTCAGCAGTACTATTGCATTTCATGAAGGGTTACATAAAGTACGCTCAGTCGCATCCCCTAAAAGCCATTTCTTTTGTGCATTTTTTATAACGTTTTATAACCTTCAGAGTTTGTAAAATCACCCCTCAAAGTGCAGGAAATGGCGTTTCAGGGACTCTAGATTCCAAAATTTTCCGGGGGGAGCATGCCCCCACACCCCCTAGAGGTTTCTCGCACCTTCGCCGCTGGCGCCGCCACTGGGTACTACTGCATCGTACTGTAATGTAGTGCTCTATGAAGTGAGAAATGTCATTGCGGTTTTGAACAGATAAGCGTGACAGCATCACAGGGCAAAGTGAAAAGATAGCAAACTGCTGAGAGTTTATGCAACGAAATACTGACGTTTCCAGCCGAGCCCTTTATCAGAGTAAAGTTTACCACCTTTTCACTTTAGCATAATTCTACATATACCCTGCGAGTCAGAGCCCCTTTCCGACCTACGCAAGCTTCGGGGGAAAGTGGGCTCTGCCAACAAACTCGATATTTCTTTTTGAGCATGCGTGAACGGTTGCCAAGATACTATTTTGGGCCCAGGCTTAACGCGCCACTTCCTATTTTCCTGCTTACGCGTGTTCGTAAACTACAACTTGTTTGACCAGTTTAAAACCTGACTGACTCGCCCCAAACTTGGGGCGAAGATCGAGTTTGTTGGCAGAGCCCACTTTCCCCCGAAGCTTGCGTAGGTCGGAAAGGGGCTCTGACTCGTAGGGTATTATACATACTACTTTTATTCTATTTTTGGAAATCGGTGCAGTATGCCTGTGCAGTATATAATTTAATCGGAAATTGTTTCTACGTTTCCTTACTTCAAGTTTGTTTTTCTCAGCATTTTAAAGATGCTTTTGAGGAACAAATAGCGAAAGAGGTGGACGAAGAAAGGAGAATTAGCGAAGAAAGAGAAAGCCAATTACTTTCTGAAGTAGGTAGAATTACAAACCGTGTTAGACCTGATCAAACTCTTCCTGACTTTCTCGATTTACAGTATAACTTATAATGTTATTAATTCTTATTGGTTTGTGTTTGTTGTTGTGTAGTTAGAAAACAAGCGTAAAGAATGTCTAGACAGAAAAGAACACTCAATCTTTGGTACGTATTTTATGCGAGTTAATTCAAGAACAAATGTGGCACGAATCTTAAAGGCAATTTTCAGTTGTGCCGTTTTGTCTTGGAAAAATGGTCAGCCATTGTTCTGCAATATAATTTATCCATTGTAGCTAAATGGCACAATGGTTACCAATTTGTTTTTCGGAGACAAACCGGCAAAATTTTGCACGAAACAAGTATAAAAAAACAAGGGAATGGAGATTTTGGAGCTCGTGCGCCGATTTAAGGGGATTTTATTAGTGAAAAATAACGGCGTTGGTGTGTTTCAGTTTCGGAGTAACGATTATTCAGGCTTGCGCACAGTATTCCATTTTCACTGACGCGCCATGCCCGTGCCAGCTAGGGTGCAGCATAAAAGCCTGGGTACCAAGAGTTTCCCGCCAAAACAATATCTTCAGCGTACTGAAAAACCATAGTTGATATAACGTGAGTCAATGAAGTGACGTATTTCTTTTTATGTTTTTGTTTTAGTGTCAAAAGCATATGAGAGGTTGCAGGGTGAATTGGAAAGTCTTTGGCAAGAGAAAGAAGTTACCAGTCGAAAATGGTAGGTAATTTTTTTAATTTTCATCAATAAATATGGCAGTATTAGCCTGCGCTAAAGTCGCCCACTAGCGACATAAATGCAACGTCGAGTTAAACGTCGAATTTCAGTCGAATTGAATTGTTTTTACTTGGACTCGTGGAGCCTAAAAACGACTTCTTGAAAACATGGCGCCGAATTGTCACAGGCAGAAGAGAAACATTTAATTCGACGCAACGGTAATAGGCGAGTTTCAGGGTGTTGCGCGCGCATCATTTTTCAAAAAAACTGGCAAGCTCCCCTCAAAGTAAACATACTATTTAAAATAAACAAAGTATAGATGCAGTTTCTGGATGTTTAACACTGTTATTCTGCTGTTCTTGGCTCGCTAGCAAGTCTGTTTTCCATTGCTTACTTTGTAGAGAGCCCGCCAAGAGCCCGCCAATTTCTTTCCAAAACAATGCGCGCGCAACACCCTGAAACTCGCCTATTCGTCATGTAACTCAAACACGCATTATCGTCGCATTATCTGTCTGACTCCGACGAATTTAATTGCCGAGACGAATTTAATTTGGGGGTCGAATTTAATCGAGTTGTACGTTTACCCAGCCAAAATTTAAGCATACAGGCTTAAGTTAAGCGGGCTTAAAATGCGCCACCTTGGTGTGTTTACACAGTAATTTAATAATCCCTTACTATTAAAACACGTACACCATTATTCAACATGGCGGACGAGCTATATTTTTGGTTTTGGAAGCTTCGTATGGGTAGCGTGCGTCAAAGAACAACGGAAGCCATCAGTACACGAGAAAGAGTAATAGCTAAAAGAAAGAAAGAAACAAAGGAACAAAGAATAGCGAGATGGAAGCTTCTACAGCAGGGCAAAAAAAATGCATTTTATCTGATTGATAACACCGTATTAATAGCAAGCGTTTTTCAATCCCGTTGCGTTTACACGGCCAAGTTAAGCGCGATTAACTGATCGTGCTCAGTTACGCCGATCTGTTTACACGGACATTTTAAGGGCCTGTTTATATGATCCCGGTGTACCGGGACGTCTCGGTGTAGATAATTTACTGTTATTTTCGCGGTTGCGTTTATATGGAGACCGGGGCGTCCCGGTGTACCGGGATCCCGGTTGAATCAACCGACAATGCTTGTAACTTTGAATATTACGGTCAGAATTTCGTCCAAACGGTCAGGTCTAAAAACAAAACACGGAATAAAAGTGAAATAACTTCTAACATTGTAGAATTAGGGTGAGTTTTTGCTTTTTTGTCCATTTCCTTAAATTCCCGCGCTTTTTGACCCGGGATGAAATTCATCCCGGTCAACCGGGACATCCCGGTACACCGGGATCATATAAACAGGCCCTAAGTCAGAAATGGCTCAGATCCCGCTTAAATTTTGGCCATGTAAACAGGGCTTTAGATTGTCAACTTGGAGCTCGTAAAGGTTTGTTAGTTTTTCCTGAGCTGTCGTAAGTTGTTAGTACTCAGAAAACTCTGAGCTCTAGACGCGGGTACTCGAACCCGGATCGATCGGAACCTTCCGAATGCTGGTCAGACTCTCTAACCAGGTTGTTGACAGTATTTATACGTGGAATTTGGAAGGTTTCGAGTTCGAATCCGTCTAGAGCTCAGGAGTTTTCTGAGTGTTAATATTTTACGACAGCTTGTACAGCAAGAATTGAGAGGACCGAATTTATATTGTTAACCAATTTCGAAGGATTATTGGTGAAAGAAACTTGGAATGCAATATTTCTAAGTTTTTTCAAATTATTTATAATTTTTTTTTCATTTAGCGAGAGCTTGGAATACGAAAGAAACCAGTTGAGGGAACAGGTCGAAGAACTTTGTCGAAGTCATTTAGAGTAAGGGTTCATATTAGGCTATACGTTTACACGGTACTGGACGAATTCGAGACCGAATCGAGTCCGGTACCGTGTAAACGGGGTCTGAGGCGAGTTAAGACTGTTCATATGAGGCCAACATGTCCTCCTACCTACAATCCTGGACAAAAGTGCTTGGGACACCATGCGACAATCGTCAAAATCGGCAAAGTGTCCCAACAATTTTGTACAGGATTGTCTGAAAATGACGAATATGTTTTTTCAATAAAACGCAGCTTCTTAACTTTGTAACATTGCAAAGGATATACAGTTTAATAAAAGAGCCCCCGTCTCTGCTCCCCCTTACCCCCTCAATGGGGAACGTATCACTGGAGCAGAGTCTTTGCAGAGTTCCCACCCGCACCGGTACCACCCGCACAAGAGCTCTTATTTAATTTGCATATCCACCGAACCATCTATACACCACACACAATCTGTTGTTCATGCATGTGGGAGACATGTGCTTGGGACACTATGCGGCAAAGTGTTTGGGACACTATGCAACAATCGTCAAAATCGGCAAAGTGTCCCAACAATTTTGTCCAGGATTGTAGAATTACCAATAATCAGTAAGTGTGAAACGGCCTTGAATTACCAATAATTGGTAATTGTAGGTAATTCTCTGTCCCACACGCGGGATGTTAAACTAAATTGCATATAACTAAAAAACCAGTAGGGGTGTTGTGGTCGGGGTCTGAGAGGTGGGACTTTTTCCCGGAGGGTTGTGATTAGGTTTAGTGCCACCGGGGGGTTGTGGGTTAGGGTTAGAGTTGCCGGGGGTTTGTGGTTAGGTTTAGGGTAAGGTGTAGAGGTTAGGGTTGGGGTGTGGGGTTGGGAATTAGTTTTTTAAAATTAACGATTATTGGTAATTCTAGGCATTTCACACTTACTGATTATTGGTAATTCTAGGTAGGAGGATATGCTGATGAGGCATAGATAGTAAAAAGACTGGATAGGAAACTTGATAGCGTGAGCATAACAGCCTGGTTGAAATTGACAAGCTTAAAACCCCTAGTATATTCAAAGTTTAGAGTTAATACAACTTAAAATGAAAATCGAACTGGATATAAATACGACAAAGCCCCTATACGATAAAATTCCTGTCTATTCTTACTCATTTTAAAAGAAAATATCAAGGTTTACTAGTTAAAATATGCATCACAAATTCCGAGCAAAACAAAGTACTATTTTGGGACGCCAGTTTCTTTAAATAACACAGAAAACATCAAAACAAAGATCAACAACGTTTACCTCGAACACTCGATTGTGGCTTAGGCAGGTTTGTAAGGCGATAAAATCATTTGAAACGTCAACATAATCATCTGAATGTGAGAACATGAAGAATTTGAAGAAAGGTTCACTTAAAAACCTCAATAAAACAAGCACACTCACGCCATTCGTGACATCACAATTTGCAACTAGGTTTCAACCATTTTTTAAACTGAGTGAATGCCATTTAACCAATCAGAAGGCTCAAAACACCCCACATGACTATTAGTTTCTTATCCAGTCCTTTTACAAATGTATGCATCTGCCTCCTCCGCAGACCCTCATTGCATCATGGACAGGTCACACTTTTGAGAGGGCATGCCAGATCCTGTAAACAAAATGGTGACCGATCCTATTATGCAACATCGAGACTAGGCCCTAGAGGCGATAGTTTTGAGAGGGCCTGCAAATTTTTTCCGGCCGCTCTTCGACAAACGTACGTCCAATTATTTTAACACTGTGACCCACCACGAAATTCGGTCTAAACTTTCTTACAGATCGTGACAATGAAGAAACCAATATCGTTTAGAATTACCAACCTTATGCCAATAATGTTTTTAGCGACAAAAAGGAATTGAAGGAAAAAATATCTGCCGAACAAAAGCAAATTCGACGATCAGGAAAGTACAGGTTTTTCTTATTGTTTTTTGGTTTATCTAGCTATCAAAGACTGTCAACTGAGTGACCAAGAGTTAATGAGATTTAATTTTGTTAAATTGTAGGCTATACTGTAGTGTAATTCAAATTTCAGTGGTTGTGGAAACCGAAAAAGTATAAACCCAAGAGTCTCTGGGTAGACTAAAGTGCATTTTCGTTGATTATTCTGGCCGAAAGTTAACAAAGTTCAACTGTAATTAAAGTAGCGTGCTGCGTAGGCAGTGTAGCAACAACAATCGAAATATAGTAAGGTTAGCTATACTGCCGAAACAGAGAACGTATAGGAGTCTAACGTTTTTGCTTTTTTCAACAATTCCTTCATTTTTAAGCTAGGATTCGTATATTCAAAATCTTCGGAAATAGCCATGGCTATTGACAATGGTAGTTAATTATGCAAATGTTTTCCGTGGCAAGTTTTGCCAAATTTTTTACAGGATCTTGCAGGCCCTAAATTCGGCGTGTGTGACCTGTGCATGATGCAACGAGGGCCTGCGGAGGAGACAATGAGGCGAGCTAGCCAGGTTACCAGGCTGATTTTACGTCACAAAAATCTTTCTATGTCCAGAGAAATGAATTAGAATACCCTGTGCGCTATACTTACAGAAAAACGAAGCCAATTTTTTGCTCTGTATATATCATTTTGCATTTCTCAAATAGTCGTAATAAGAATTCCGTGACATAAAACCAGCCCTGTAACCGGGTTAGCCCGCCTCGTATGAATGCCCCCTAAGTCTTGATTAGAGGGCCCCCTATACCCATTCACAAAATGCATTCACGTAAAAATATTTAGTCTTTTCACGAGTCACGAAAAATCGCAAAAACTCTTTCACGTTCACGCAAAAATCGAGGCAATCACGATTCACGTAAAAATACAAAAGCAATTCACGGATTAATATTTCACATCATCTGACTTATTAATAATATTTCGCATTCTCGAAGTCTTTCTCTTCGATCTCAGAAGGATGCAGCAAGTTTGAAAGATTTCTTTCTGTCCTTGCAATCGATTGTAAAGGTCTGTAAACACTGCGATCATGCCAAATTGCGCCTGGCGTCGCTTTTTATTATCTTTGTCTCAACACTCTAAAGCCTGAAGGTCTCCGTTTGACGAGTACAATCGTCTGGAGTTAGTCAGAGTAAAATAGTCAAAATAATCTGTAAGTATAGCTAGCGTAAAATATCAAGTACATGCTATTCCGGTGTTCAACTGTTCGAAGACAGACAAGACAAACAACAGAAATTCCATAAATCCTAAGAAAAGTGTTCACGCAAAACAGACGATTCACGAATCACGTTTAATTCTAGCCTTCATTCACGGGTCACGGTTAAATCCAAAATTACTTTCACGTGCACGAAAAAAGATTTGAAACCTTACGATCACCAATCACGGATTAAAAAAATCATCGATCACGTTTCACGGGTAAGTAAAATAACCCAATCACGCTTCACGCGAAAAGTATAGGGGACCTTCTGATTACGACCGGCTGAAGAAAACATGCTTTCCAAATAAAATAGATATGTATTTTGTTTATATTTTTAGAGATGTGAAAAACCCCAAAGAATCATCCCTGGTTGGGAAGAAAAAATCTCCAACGATATCAAAACGTTTTCCGCCTTCCAATGGAGCTAAAAATTCTTGAATGATATAGGTAAGTCATTGTTTTTAAGACTTTGGCTAGCGAAATGGATCTCGGATTCCTTAAGTGTCTGTCAAGTGAACATTTCCGATAGAACATATTTGAAGCTCATCTAAAAACCAAAAAATGTAATAAATGTGGCATGTACTTTTCGAGATGTTAAATGCCAAAGTTGCCTTCCTGATGTTTAACAAATAAAACATAAAGCTCCGTGCATCAGGGGCGGATCTAGGAGAAAATCTGACTGTATCGTATTTGTGATGACACCAAAGTTAGGGGGGTCCGGGGGCATTCCCCCCCGGAAAATTTTGAAAATTAAGACACCGGAAATGCGATTTCCTGCAATCTGAGGGAATGTTTAGACATGGTTTAGACAAAATACAGCGGCACGCGCAACTTAAATTTTTCACTAATATAAATAACCAAAAACGACAAATTAAAGTTAACTTGTATTATAAAAAGTTTGGTAATAAATATTGTCAACAACTAAAACTGTTTATGTTACTGTAGATTATTTAATACTCAATATATAGGTCAACATACCTGTATCGGCAAGCTATTCATACTTTATAAATTAATTCGGCTATAACAAGCGTAATATTACTAGCAAATAATTATACTCAGAATTGCACATTCTAAATGTGTTAATGCCATTGTGATCAAAACGATGATGACACAGACACTAGTATAGAGAGAGGTTCATGAACTAAATGATATTTCAAAAGCATATATCAGAACAGCAACTGTCACTCAGACTTGGCTTTACGCCGACTCGAGTAAGTCTTCATTTTAATGTAAATCAATACACACAAGTCAAGGACAGTCTCAGTCACTCTCATTAGCATACTCCAAATTTAGTGCATAATATTAGTAGCTAAGATATTTATTATTCACGAACTTTATACCTCACTGGGTGCTGATTTGAAGAGCGCGATTCCTGGCTGCGAGGGAACTGTAGCTTCGCAAAATTAGACACAGCAAATTCGGCTGTAAGACACTTCTCACAATACGCTTAAGAGGGAGTAATCTACTCGCCTTTTCCTCCGGAGAATAACTTCCATTATCCAAGACATACAACAGCTGTTGTAGAACACTGTTAGAGGCGCTTGTTGAGTTAGAGGCGCTTGCCGCTCGCAAAGTTGCATAAACTAAATCACATCACGCCGTAATCATATTTAGATCGTCGGAAACTGCTCCGATACAGTCAACTATATCGGAAGTGTGGAAACTGCAGCAAAACGTGACCAAAATCAAGCATTTTGATTGGTTTGATACAGTCAACTGTATCAGATACAGTCGCTACAGTTACTATATTTAGCACAACTGTATCAATCGTAACATCATCGGTAACACATCGCCATTAAAGAATCTGGACGAGAGCGCCTTTTGCGCGATGCTTCACTGGCAAGGAAACGCAGGCTGGTGACCGAGAATTTCCTGCAGAAAAGTGCGAGTTCGTCTCGCTGGTCGTAGAACAGAACTGATTTTAAGCTTTGAAAAATTGCGTACATTAACATCAAAGAATTTGAAAATGATGTTGCTGAACTTGTGAATTATAATTATTCGAATTTTAATTTGTTTTAATTAAATTAAATTATTAAGTGAAAATCTGACTGTATCATACGATACAGTTGATACAGTCTAGATCCGCCCCTGTCAGCATATGTACTCTTATAAAGGTACGTTTTACGTCATTTCAACACGAAAGAAGTTTACATTTCTTTCGTGTTCAAATGACGTCAAATGTACCTTTATAAGAGTACATATGCACAGGAGTGGTATGTTTTATTTGTTTTATAAAATATGAAGAAGAAAAAGCAAATTAAAAGTGGGATAGTTTTGAGAGTTCGCTAACTTTTCCCGCCATTTTACGTCTTTCATGATCTTCATATTCTTATAAATGCACAGGGTCCAGCCAATCAGAGCGTGGGTAGAAGACACCTTATTTTTTAATACAAAACAAGGAAAGACTGGGATTGAACCTACAGGGTATATGACGTATGCCGTTGGATTATTAATATTAAAATACATTGTTGTTATCCATAGTTGTCCAACTGCATGCGTCATCGAGCACTCTAACCAAGCGATTAATTTTTTTAGAAACGGATAAGCCATGGCAAACTTTGAGAGTTTTATAAAACTCAAATTGATTATGCAGCAGATTTGCTTGTAATTTTCAGTGAATGCTTCTGTCATGCTGATCTGTTAACCGCTAAAACCTTTTTTTCTTCATAAACGTTTTAAAAACAGGGGGGGGGAAGGGATTGGAAATTGGTTATTTAGACTATGAGCTTCAAATTTGATCTATCGGAAATTCTCACTCCACAGACACTTTACGTCAACAGAGTTTCATTTAATTTTGTGGCATCGGGCGACCTGTCTCATGAGGTTGCCTTTTGCCATCATGGCGTACCAGTGTGACTGCCCTGCACCGCCAACTTGTGCTCCGATGCGGACCAACCCCAGGGAGGAATGGGGCGAGATAAGGTCACGTCGTCTTAACAGGAATATCAACTCGTAATTATTCAGTCCTTTTTCTTCGTCAACGTTGAAGATAAATGGTTGGTTCCAACATGGAGTGGCACTGGGACTTCTCGATTTTGTTTGCTTCTTGTCGATCACTTCTCCTTGATACAATAACTTTATTTTCACGTACGGATCTAAAAATTGTTTCAAATACTTTGGTTAACAGACAGACAGACAGACAGACAGACAGACAGACAGACAGACAGACAGACGGACGGACGGACGGACGGACGGACGGACGGACGGACGGACGGACGGACGGACGGACGGACGGACGGACGGACGGACGGACGGACGGACGGACGGACGGACGGACGGATCAAGCCAGTCAAAAATTTATTTAATTTTGTTTTGGTTAAAAATTGTTCTAAATTTTTTTAAAGATTTGTGAAACATGGCTATTGCAGCGCAAGGTAATAATAATCTTGACGAAATAAAGACTTTTCTACCTTGGAAGGTACAATGTTTCCCACCTTTAAAAATTGTAATTTACAACTTTATTTATACGGAGAATATATAAAATGTAAATATTTTTATTATGACTTTTTTATTGTAACGCGTATTTAAAATTATTTTTATAGACATGATAATTTTTATGCATGTTGTAGTATTAGTGTTTAATTTTTATCAAGATGATAATGCATGCATACATTTCATAAATGGTGTTTTAACCGTTGGAAAAGACATTAATATAGTTCGAATATAAGGATTTGAGAAGTACTGTTAGATAAACAAAATGAGAAAGGAAAGAAAGAAAGAATTCAAAGTAAGCGTTCTTGAAAACAAGCAAATAAATAAATAAACAAGCAACCAAACAAACAACAAAAAAACGAACCAAATAAGCAAACAAATAAATAAACAAAAAAACAAACAGAACATAAACAAACAAACCAAACTCACAATCGATCAATCAATCAATCAAATTGAAAAACAACCCAAAAAACGAACGAATGAACTACGATGCGATACGATACGAACAATGCGAACAACAAAACAAACAACACCAACAAACAAACAAACAAACAAACAAACAAACAAACAAACAAACAAACAAACAAACAAACAAACAAACAAACAAACAAACAAACAAACAAACAAACAAACAAACAAACAAACAAACAAACAAACAAACAAACAAACAAACAAACAAACAAACAAACAAACAAACCAACCAACCAACCAACCAACCAACCAACCAACCAACCAACCAACCAACCAACCAACCAACCAACCAACCAACCAACCAACCAACCAACCAACCAACCAACCAACCAACCAACCAACCAACCAACCAACCAACCAACCAACCAACCAACCAACCAACCAACCAACCAACCAACCAACCAACCAACCAACCAACCAACCAACCAACCAACCAACCAACCAACCAACCAACCAACCAACCAACCAACCAACCAACCAACCAACCAACCAACCAACCAACCAACCAACCAACCAACCAACCAACCAACCAACCAACCAACCAACCAACCAACCAACCAACCAACCAACCAACCAACCAACCAACCAACCAACCAACCAACCAACCAACCAACCAACCAACCAACCAACCAACCAACCAACCAACCAACCAACCAACCAACCAACCAACCAACCAACCAACCAACCAACCAACCAACCAACCAACCAACCAACCAACCAACCAACCAACCAACCAACCAACCAACCAACCAACCAACCAACCAACCAACCAACCAACCAACCAACCAACCAACCAACCAACCAACCAACCAACCAACCAACCAACCAACCAACCAACCAACCAACCAACCAACCAACCAACCAACCAACCAACCAACCAACCAACCAACCAACCAACCAACCAACCAACCAACCAACCAACCAACCAACCAACCAACCAACCAACCAACCAACCAACCAACCAACCAACCAACCAACCAACCAACCAACCAACCAACCAACCAACCAACCAACCAACCAACCAACCAACCAACCAACCAACCAACCAACCAACCAACCAACCAACCAACCAACCAACCAACCAACCAGAGAAACTTGCCGTTTTGTAAAACTTTTGCCTTTTGGATATTTTTTGCTTTCAAGACAACCACATTGATGCGACTAGATTTCTGTTGATATCGAAGTGAAATATACAGTTCTCCTTTTTCTCGTGATGGCGAAGGTGATGACGATTCCTCGTCTGTTATTGCTGGAGACGATTCATTTGTTTTGTGCTGTAACATTGACAAATATTCGAATTACAATTCAGTGAACAACGTGTAGACATTGTGCTGTCTAACATGAACAACCTTGTGTTGGCCAGTATAAACGGCATTGTGCTGACCAGTATGAACAGCATTGTGCTGACCAGTATGAACAACATTGTGTTGACCAGCATAAACAACATTGTGCTGATCAGCATAACGCATTGTTTTTCTCCTGCAAGGAGGGGAATATTTGTTTTAAAGAAAATAAGGTATAACCATATTTGGTCAATTCAATGAGCAATTCGATTCAAAGAATATGAAAGGTATCCAAGAAACTTGGTAACAAATTTTCCTGCAACAATTTGTGGCTTTGTTTACGGTAGAAGTTCCCGAAGGCAATATTATATGCAAGTTCTTACAATATTCAGTATGCTAGCTACTGTGACTGAGTCTTTATCTATTTTAGACAAACCGTCTCTCGTATCTAAATTATGAGTGGTTTAAAATTTAGTAAAAATTCTTTATATTTGCACTTTTTGCCGTATTAAAATTTTGATAACAGACTACCGTTGAAAGAAAATACCACTACACGATCCAAAATATCATCGGTCGGATTCACTCGGCGGAACGAGACCAAAGCCAGGTTGCCTAGCAACTGCTTCTAAGAACGCATTATGGCTCGGCGGAACGAGACCAAAGCCAGGTTGCCTAGCAACTTCTTCTAAAGAACGCATTATGGCGTGGGCAATTGCATGTTCAGCTTAGCAACACTCGATTTCAGCTTGTTTTTTTTGTTTTTTTTGTTATATCGAGTTTTTTGTTATATTGTTGTGCAATGAAGTTCTGAATGCTTTTTTTTTTGCGAAAGGACAACGTATTGTGGATATAAAGAATGTTTTCATGGCTCACACAATTGTAAGCCAATATTTGAAATGGCTTTTAGCTTCTTTAACAATAATACTTTATTGAGTAAGAAGCTTTGAATAAAACTTCAATAAAATATTGCTTTTTGTACATGCGAAGTGCATGCGTGCTATGCATGGTTAGACTTACTGAATGGATATAATACCATCACTCACAATTTGAAGGACCACGGTGCTTTTTTAAAAAGCCTGGTCCGATTTACTGAATTTGGCGCTAGAATTGTACATTAAGTTTAAGACATTCGCACGATGTAATTTTGAACCGATTTTGGAAACGGTCAGTCAGATCCCGCATTTAATATAATGCCGCATGCATGCGCTTCTCGTATATATATTCAAAGGGCCATTTAAAGGAGAGAAAGTAAGTCACATCTTATTATTTAAGTTGCGAACACACCCGTATAAACGGTCAATTTCTGGAAAGTCGCGACTTATTTCAGACTAGCTTTCAATCCCTGTTCTTATTTTAGTCGCGACTTACTTTGGCCACAAACAAATTGACCATTTATATATACGAGTGTGTTAAGTAAGACACGTTTTAACTTAGTCACGACTTATTTTCCCCGTTTAAATGGGTGCATTATTGTCATATTCAGCAAAGTGAAAAGGTGGTAAACACGTTTGGATATAACTTTAATACGTGATATTTTTACTCACTTTGATAAGTTTCTGTTTAAATTGAGTCTTTCCCAATGGGTTCCATTGAATTTCACGAAGCGAAAACACTGCGTGACCAACGCACTTCTTTTGGGCATACCCAATACGGGCGTACAGGAACAGCTTGAGGTACACCCTGGTTAACACCTCACTACTCACATCTGGAATCACAAAACTCTCGTTGAATATCACCACATTATCGACGCTTTTTCGCACGTTCGTTCGGAACTGCCCCGCTTCGAAATCGGATGGGAAAAGCTGCGCTTCGATATAACCGGTGACGAAATCAACTGGGGTATCAAACACGGACCAGACATCGAGTACGAGTCGCTCGTCGTTCGGGATGTGAAACAAGGAAAAATTTATGTGCGAGAATTTTGTAGTAGCCTCCTCTTCAAACACGTCATCTTCTTGATCTTCCGCCTCTAGTCCAAAAAGATCGAGCAATCTTTTCTGATTTAACTTACTCAAACTCGGTTTCTTCGGCGTTCTGGCGAGAGGTTCAGATTCGGCGAGGATTTCTTCTTTTTTTAATGGGCCACCGCGCGAATGGCGTCTTCGTAAGTGAATTGCCAAGATTATTACTACTACCAATACAGTACCGAATGCCAAGCCGAGAGCACACACCAGCGTTGTATACACTTCTAAAGCGTAAAGTAGAAAGAGAAAACTGTATAGAATACGCTAAGATAGTTCAATTTTCGTTTTCTTTTGCTCCACTTACCCATTTTAAACTCATGGTTTTTCTTGGCTGTCATGAATTATAGACATAATGCGTTTTAAGTCGAGCTGAAGTCACTAGAGAATCGTGTAAAAAGGTCTTTGATTGAAAACCGCGGATACAATAAAAACGGAAAGACGTCCTTGAGATATTTTGTGTTCGTCAAACCCCTTCAAGATAATAAAAATGAGTGCATTCTTGCGTTGAAACTTGGTCGTACCAAGGTGATAAGGGTATAACGAGTAACATTTGTGTACTGTACCAATCTTGACATGTAGTCTCTTTTAATGTGAAAAAGCAATTCGATTGTATGGCGTGAAATGTATTCAAGAATACAATATATCTTCCGGACTCACGATAATCATGGCAAGTTGCCTATAGCGACCCGTCTTTGTGAGTTGATAGAACAACCCCATACACGATTATAGTGTAGTGGTGTTGTTCTATCCACCCACGAAGACGCTTTCAGCTCTCAAGTGCTTCCGTCTAAAATGATTCTAATATCTTGCCTCAATTTCCATATGAGCATCCCGAATTTATAAGTACTATTTACAGAATGAGTGGCCGTTCTGTATCGGGGGTATACAGACACAAGGCGAGGCCGAGTTCCTGTATCCCGATATTGAACGGACACGAATTCTGTAAATAAAGACCTTAAGATACCCCGGGTTCGGTTTACGGGTACGGGTACCGCCATTTTTGTTTACTCGTAATAGAGACCTTAAGATACCCCGGGTTCAGTTTACGGGTACGGGTAATCTTCCCGTACCCGTAGTCGTATATGTACGGGTAGACCATGATCTACCACGGGAAAACGGGTAGATATTACGAGTAAACAAAAATGGCAGTACCCGTACCCGTAAACCGAACCTGGGCAGTAGCTTAAACCCTACATACAGGGTCGGAAGTGACGTCACGCTATGAACCGGAAGTAAATGTGTATGACGTCAGCACTTATTTAGCCCCCATATGATGTCATCAGCGTACGTACGCGTACGTACAGTACGTACAGCACATACAGGGTAATTTTCCATCCAGGCCCGGAAGTGACGTCACAGGGGTGTGCGCACAGGCTGACGTCATCATTTTTGCGTACGTACGCGTACGTACGCGATATCATCAAATTCCCCATAAATTCTTTTTTTTTCGGAATAAAGAACACAATGCTTATAGTTTTCATAGAGATACCATTAATACTATATAAATATGGATACGAAGATTACGGAATGCCGAACTATAGCCGAACTAACGAGTTTGGAAAACATGTATGTCTTGAGCGAGTACGAACAGGGTTTAGTGTTTGAGAGGAAAGTGGAATTAATTACTCGTTCGCTCGAGTGGGGAGTCGAAAATGAACAACTTGGGTTAACAGCGAACCTTACGGATTCCTGGACACCAGAGCAAAGACAACAGTTTTTGATGGATTGGCAAGACGACGAACCGTTGCTGCAGAATGAACGAGTGGGGCTCTTTACGGATTCGTGGACCCCTGAACAACGAGAAAATTTCATGATGGATTGGCAAGACGACGAACCTTTGCTACAGACTGGCCGTGGAGAGAAAAGAACCATCGACGAAGTGAACGATGGTGCAAGTACATCTGAACAGGTTAGCGATAATACCTTTTTTACCGTGACCGATGTGAAGCAAGTGAGAGTGAACAAGGAGCAAATGAGCACATAACGTACAGCTATAGGGTTTCTCCTTCGAATGAATGATGTATTCATGTTTTTCACAGTTACTCTTTTCTGTAAAACTTCTACCGCACTCTTTGCATGAAAAAGGTCTCTCCCCAGTATGTATTCGTCTAAGGTGTTTATAATTCGATGTATGTTTTCCGCAAATGTCGCACCGTTTCTTTTTCCTCATATTCACTAAAAAAAGAAAGGGAAAAAAAGCAAGCCAAACTGTTCCAATACTGTTTTTATTTATCGATCTTCACCCATCTTGAAATAATACGATGATGACCGAAGGAAACCCGAGTGCGTTCCGAAATAGCTGTCGAAAAGTAGCCCGCGATAACGTTAATGATATACACCGCATAATTTTTATCACGTCAGCATTCTTTGTGCTAATTACTAGACGCGTCTCAATGTTTCGCCTTAAAAATGCATACATTTTCGCATTCGCCTAACCCCTTTTTCCTTCTTTTGAAGGCATTGCTACAGAACGAACGATTAGGGCTCGCTTCAAACCATATGGATTCTTGGACCCCTGAACAACGAGAAAATTTCATGATGGATTGGCAAGACGACGAACCTTTGCTACAGACTGGCCGTGGGGAGAAGAGATCAATCGACGACGTAGACGATGGTGCAAGTACATCTGAACAGGTTAGCGATAATACCTTTTTTACCGTGACCGATGTGAAGCAAGTGAGAGTGAAGAAGTTCAGCACGACAGGTGTCGATTATACTATGCAGTTTACGGACATGTTTGCTCATTTGGAACTTTCCCAGTTCCATGACCGTCTCCACGAGATATTTCAAAACGTGTTAGATAAAGTCACTCGAGATATCCCTGAGCACGATCAAGTTCGTTTTGTGTTACGTTCACCTCAGCTTGAATACCCTATATCGCTGCCGTTCATGCCTCGTCAACGCCTCACCACTGAACGTGTACTAGCTGAAGTTGAGCGTGTGATTCAATCTAATCGTGAATTCCGATTGAATGATTCCGTACATGTGAATTTGATTCATGTGGAAATGCCCCATGGCGGTAGGGGTACGAAGCGAAGTGAAATCAACCTGGAGAAGCATTTGGTTAAAAAAAGATCTATTATTTGCATTCAAAACAAAGATGAACTTTGTTTAGCCAGAGCCCTCGTTGTCGCAAAAGCTAAAATTGAAAACGATAGCCGGGATCGTCTTATACGAGATCATCGGAGACCGCTACAAACCCGTTTAGCTCAAGAATTACACAGGAATGCTGGCGTCCCCCTCGGATCCTGTGGACTGGACGAAGTCAAACAGTTTCAAACCTATCTTTCCGAGTACCAAATCAACATCGTTTCCAAAGAACATCAGAACGCCCTCATTTACACCGGCCCAGATCAAGAGAAAAGAATTTACCTCTATCTCCACGATAACCATTACGACGTCATCACTAGCATGCCCGGCTTTTTCGCCCGTAATAAGTATTGCCATGCCTGTAAGAAAGCCTACGATCATCAGAGAGAACATTTGTGTCCCAACGCGTGTCAATGCTGTCGTTTTCTGAACTGTCCCATCGTATCCTGGATGCATTGTGACAAGTGTAATCGGTATTTTAAAAGTCAAGAGTGTTTTGATCGGCATAAACAATCGGTGGGAAAATCGAAATCCATCTGTTCCGATCTCGTCAAATGTTCTGAATGTCATACCGTCGTGAAGCGAAGTAAAAAGAAACCTGACAAGCACCAATGTGGCATGACGAAATGTAAGATATGTAAAGAATATACTCGATCCGACAACCATCAATGTTACATGCAACCTGTGAAGAAACGAGACACAGCCGAAGCGATCAACGAAGCCGATGATGATGAAGACGTAGCGGAAGGAGGGTACAACCAACTCCTGTTCTTCGATTTCGAATGTCGTCAAGAAAATGGTAACCACGAACCCAACTTATGCGTGGTCCAGAACGAAGCCGGTGACGAATGGTCGTTTCAAGGGGATAACACGCGAAACGAATTTTGCGAATGGTTGTTCACAGAGGAACACAAGGGATGTGTCGTGGTGGCGCATAACTTCCAAGGTTACGACAGTTATTTCATTCTCCAATATCTACGCGAGAACGGTGTTCACTACGACGTTATCATGCGCGGTGCAAAGGTCCTTACGCTGTCGGTGCCTATGTTCAATATCAAATTCATCGACTCTTTGAGTTTCATACCGATGAGATTGGCAAACTTCCCCAAAACCTTTGGTTTGGACGAACTCGTAAAAGGCTATTTTCCTCACCTTTTCAACAAAAAAGAGAACGAGAATTACATTGGACCTATCCCACCTAGCCCATTTTACCTTCCTGATGGAATGAGTCCCGAGGAGAAAGAAAAGTTTCTAGAATGGCACAATAATTTGAAAGAGAACAATTACGTGTTCGACTTCCAACAAGAAATCCTAAGCTATTGCCGTTCCGATGTGGATATTCTCCGTCGCTGTTGCATGGAATTTCGCGAACTGTTCCGTGATGTTACTGATATTGACCCGTTCGAGAAATGCCTTACCATTGCATCGGCATGTAATCTGGTCTATCGAACGAATTTCCTTGAAGAAGATACCATCGCCATCATTCCTCCTCACGGTTACCAGCCGAAAATCAAACAATCCAACATCGCTCTGAAATGGTTATCTTACACTGCTGAAAAGAATGATATCTACATTCAACATAAACGGAATGGTGGAGAGAAGAGTGTTGGTACATATTATTTGGATGGATATCATGAAGAGACCAACACGGCTTATGAATTCCAGGGCTGTTTCTGGCACGGTAAGTTGTCAACACATCCCTCCCTCAAACGGAATGGTATTAAAAAATTTTTTTGTAGGTTGTATGAAATGTTACGCAAGGGATACAGTCAATGGTGTCAGCAATAAAACCATGCATGAACTGCATCAAGCCACCGTGGAAAAGACCCTATACCTTAAACAACGTGGTTTCAATGTGATCGAAATGTGGGAATGTGAGATGAAGCGAGAATTGGAACAAGATGAAGATATGAAACAGTACTTTGACAACTACGATGTGACGGATCCTTTGGAGCCTCGTGATTCTTTCTATGGCGGGCGAACTAACGCTACGAAACTCTTCCACGAGTGCAAAGAGGGTGAGAAGATAAGGTAAGACGATTTTTGTAACAAGATGATACTAGGTTTAGGGACGTCAAATCTAATGATGCCGTCATTTCTTTTTATAGATATGTGGATTTCACCAGCCTCTATCCTTGGTGCAACAAAATGACTCGGGCAGTCGTCGGCCATCCACGTATCATCACCGAAAACTTTGACGATATCTCCACCTATTTTGGCCTGATCAAATGCACAGTGCTTCCTCCTCGTGGTCTTTTCCATCCTGTCCTACCATACCGTACCCAGGGTAAGCTGATGTTCCCCCTCTGCAAATCCTGCGCAGATACCTGCAATCAAGCCACCTGTACCCATTCCGATAACGAAAGAGCTATCCAAGGAACGTGGTGTAGCGTGGAATTGGAGAAAGCGTTGGAGAAGGGGTATCGAATCCTACAACTCCACGAAGTATGGCATTTTCCTCGTTCGTCAAACAAACTATTCAGCGAGTATGTCAACACCTTCCTCAAAATCAAGCAGGAGGCGAGTGGGTACCCGAAGGACCGTGTTACCGAAGAACAAAAACAACGTTATGTGGATGAGTATTTAGAAGTGGAAGAAATACAGTTGGATCGTGAGAAGATTGAACACAACCCTGGCATGCGCGCCCTGTCAAAATTGATGCTCAACAGTTTTTGGGGTAAGTACGCTCTAAACACCCTACTACAACAATTTATCTAGGCGAGTTTGCGCAACGACCTACACAGATATTTAGTTTGTTTTTGTTTTTTCATTTTCTTTTTTTAGGCAAGTTCGCGCAGCGTACCAACATGGTCAAAACGGAGCAGATTCGAGACCCGCAGGTGTATTTTGATTACCTATCCTCGGACGAAATCAACGTGCTCGACGCCAGCCTGGTGAGTGACGATATGATCGAGATTCGATATGAGTACACCGAGAATTTCATCGAACCCAACGCCAAAACCAACGTGGTCATCGCCGCTTTCACCACCGCCTATGCGCGCCTCAAACTCTACGGGGTATTGGATATGTTGCAGGAAAGAGTCCTCTACTACGATACCGATTCGGTGATCTTCGTCAGCAAACCCGGCGATCCAGAACCTCCGACAGGTCCTTATCTCGGTGAGTTAACTGACGAATTGAAAGGGGAGCACATCACCACGTTCATCTCGGGCGGTCCGAAGAATTATTGTTATCGCACTAACACCAACAAAGTGGAGACGAAGATACGTGGGATCACGTTGAATTGCACCGCAAGGCAAAACGTGAACTTTGACGTTATACGTGCATTGGTGTACCTACATGCAAAATGTAATGTCGAAGGGCAAGTATCCGTTGACATCCCGTTCAAGATAACCCGAGACACAAAGACAAAAAACATTGTGACCAAACGCATGAAAAAGGATTATCGTATTGTTTATAACAAGCGTGTTATTATTGATGAATACAAAACATTACCTTATGGATTTTAAATACAGTTAAAAGAACAATTATACCTATTGAAAAATACAAAGAACAATTATATTTGTTGAACAGTTATATATTTGTTGAATAGTTATATATGTTTAAAATAAATCGTTTGAAATGTTCGTTAATTTTCAATCTTCAGTTTGTGGTAATGATCCAGATTTACCCCAGTCTGTTTTTCCAACAGTTTGATCTGCTTTGAATTCTGCATGTTAAGGTCCCCCATCATCATTTCTTTGGCGTTTATATGATAGACAAAGGTTTTCCCATCCTGGGGGGCTGGGGGTACCGTTAAACCATTCAATGTTTCTAATACGATTTGCGTTAACATAATTGAGTGTAACGTTGAGTTGCTGATAAGTGTTGCTGGTACCATATTTGCTTGTATCAAATGTTGTAGCAAATCCAAGGTTTCCCGGTTTCCCTCTTGCGTTATGGTTTTGTCCGAAAGCCATTGGGTTACGATGTTTCTCCAAGACATGTTGCTTCTATCAAATGTTTGTCTGATCTGATCAAAAATCAGAAAAGGTACAGTGTTTTATAGGGTTTTGTTACATTTGTACGCATGCGCTTTCACGTTTATAGAATAACTTTTATCACAATCTGATCAAAATCGAAGGTGATACAGTGTTTTTGATTGTTACACTTCCTATTCAGTTACAATAACTTGAAAATTTCTTGTTTAAGCACCCGTCTTTGATCTGCACAAAAGATAGATCTCCAATCATCACACGTATACTTTAGCATTTCAAAACCGTTCACACTAGGTTTAATATCGTTCAAACTTTCGGTAAAAGCCTTCATGACATTTGCTTCTGAAACCTTTTCCAAAGCACGGTCATAGTATAAACATAACTGTTCATCCCTTTCCATCATGAGGCAGTCGTGCTGTCTTTGGGAAGGATGATCAATGAGACAACCGTTACAGTTTTCTGTCACAAGACGAGATATGTTCGATGCTATTTTTTCAGCGTAACTTTTCAACAGTTTCTTTTCGATACGTTTCTGACGATGATGAAGAACTAATTCTTTATCGTCAATATCGAGAGGTTTAGACATGACTAGCTCTTTACTCCACGAGTTTCAAAGAATGTTTGACAGTTTTCTCACAAGTTGAAGATGTTTTATACGATTTGATTAGGCCCGGAAAGGCCCGAAATGGCACTTTTTGGCCCTATTGGGCCCCATGGCCCGATGACCCACAGTAATACTATATTCTCGTATTATCCATGTTCGATATAATATTCCTTTGATGTTTATAAAATTTATCAACAGCGGCTAGTACTGTCATAATGAAATACATGGCATAGTGTGAACATTGTTCATAGCCATGGGTCACTCTGCCAGCAAAAATCCAAAGATCAACAAAAATCATAACAAACAGAAAATGTTTAGGATAGGTATAAGTGTTGGTCGCAATGATCTTAACCTCGAGGGGCATTTACAGATGGGTTATAGCAGTAAAACTATCAAAAACTACAAACCTGTTGAAAATGAACATTTGACAAATGTCGAACACACTAACAGTATTCAAAATGACAAACCCGCCATTACCGCCGAAGAATAAAAGAGTTTATCATTGAAGATGTTCTTTCATTTTATATGTGATAGTTGACCATGGATGATTACCTGTCTAGCGTTTATTACGATCCAAAACGGGCCGGAGGATTTGGTGGAGTGAATCGTTTGTATGATGACGTAAAAAAGGAGGGAAAATTTAAAGTGAGTCGCGCGAAAATTAAAGAATGGTTGATGTCACAAGACACGTACACTTTACATAAACCGGTGCATCGCAATTTCAAAAGAAACCGTGTGATGGTCGGTGGTATCGATCAGCAATGGCAAATGGATTTAGCGGACATGCAATCCATGCAAAAGTTGAATGACGGGTATCGCTATCTGCTCGTATGCGTTGATGTGTTTTCAAAGTATGCCTGGGTGATTCCTTTGAAAAATAAAACAGGTTTGTCTCTGGTGGAAGCTTTCAAAGTCATTTTGTCTTCTGGACGCAAGCCTGAAAAGATCATGACTGATCAAGGAACTGAGTTTTTCAACAGACATTTTCAAGCATTGATGAAGGAGCAGGATATAGAATTGTACAACACGTATAATGAAACAAAAGCCTCGATCGTAGAACGGTTGATTCGTACGCTGAAGACAAAGATGTGGCGATACTTCACAGCCAAGAAAACCATGCGATACATTGACATGTTGCCTGATTTAGTGTACTCTTACAATCATAGTGTTCATAGTAGTATTAAAACAAAGCCAACAGATGTTACTGTCGAGAACGAAAAGAAAGTATGGCACACTTTGTACGATGAACATAATGATGTGAAAAATGTAACGTATAAGTTTAAGATCGGTGATCAAGTAAGAATTAGTAAAATCAAACGGAAATTTGAAAAGGGTTATTTACCAAATTTCTCAAAAGAAATATTCACTGTAAGCAAACAAGTGCCACGCGATCCTCCTGTGTATAAACTCAAAGATTATGATGATGAAGAACTGAAAGGGACATTTTACGATAAAGAATTGCAAAAAGTCATTAAACAGGACGATGTCTACGAAGT
This sequence comes from Corallium rubrum, assembly GCA_964035015.1. Taxonomy (NCBI): domain Eukaryota; kingdom Metazoa; phylum Cnidaria; class Anthozoa; order Scleralcyonacea; family Coralliidae; genus Corallium; species Corallium rubrum. Next base: position 11,142,611 of record OZ036000.1, on the reverse strand, counting down.
TGAAAAAATTTTGAAGAAACGAGGAAGAGGTGACAATGTACAATATTTTGTAAAATGGTTAGGGTACCCAACCAAGTTTAATTCATGGGTACCTGCTTCTGAAATAAATAAGATTTAAACCAACATCTGTGTCGCGTGTCTTTTATTCGTACTCTAGTACTGACCATGAGTGGAACACATTTTTATCTCACGCTTCCTAGCAATGCATCGCTCTCTACTTTTCCCGATAACAAAACAGGAAATTATCGTGTAAAATTACCACAAGCCATTAATTTGCACGGTGATTGGGAAGTGGGTTTGTACTCCATTTCATACCCTATCACGTGGTATACTTTAGCAAAGGGTCTTACCGACACTCGCCTTTACTATGGTGATACAAACCCTATTTCATCCATAGATATAGATTACGGTTACTACCCGACAGTGCAAGATTTTATCAAGGCCATCAATAAAGAGCTGACAAAACAAAAGGTTAACGATAACATTAACTTATCGTTTAATGGTGTAACAGGAAAAATCTTAGTGACTTTAAAAAACAAACATGTGCTGGCCTTTAGGAAAGGAGTAGCAATTATGTTGGGGTTTGGAGAAAACAACACAAATCTTAAAACAACGACCGAAAGTCCTTACGTTGCAGAATTGCCTAATGTCGCGGCAATTTACGTTTATTGTAATATAGTACAGCCACAAGTCGTTGGAGATACGAACGCCCCTTTACTCCGAATTGTTCCCGTTGAGGGAAAGTCGGGTGACATCATTACTAAAACGTTCACAAACATACAGTATGTGCCTGTCCAAACAAAATCATTCGAAGATGTGGAAATACTTTTAAGAAGCGATACAGGCGCTGCAGTGCCATTTGAACGTGGAAAGGTGACAGCGACAGTGTACTTCAAACAGCAGAGTTATTTTACGTGAAAATGAATAATCCATACGTATCCTATTACCTTGAACAACAACAAGGTCGTGGAATGCCTGTTTTCAGAGGCAGTCCATGGCAAATGGGTTATGGTCAGATGGGATATGGACTTGGTGGGCTGTTTCGTAATGTTGCGAAAGCAATGATGCCGATGGTAAAAAGTGGAGCAAAAACTCTTGGAAAACTTGCTTTGAATGCTGGAGCTAATGTGTTAGGAGATATTGCTTCTGGACGAAATCTGAAAGAATCAGTGAAAAGCCGAGGAAAAGAAGCTGCTAACGTCGCAAAGAATAAAGCCGTTAATCGACTTCAAACTTATGCTCAAACAGGAAGCGGAAAACGTAAAAGGCAAAAGGCTGTCAGAGGCAGACAGACCAATAAAACAGTTAAAAAGAGAAAAGCATCGACGTCTACTACCAGACGCGATCAAACCAAGAAGCGGAGAACAGCTCTTGACATATTCGGATAAACATGAATTTCGTACATTCCAAATCGCAAGAATGCACAAAGAGTGAACTTGATCTCTTTTCTGTGCCTCCAACACAGATCAGTTTAGAAAGAGGACATTGGATCGATCATCAACCTGTTTCCAGTGTATCAGATGGTGGTCCAATCACGTTTCTGTCTCCGGGCACAGAAGATTATGTTGATTTATCTAAAACGATTCTTGTGGTGAGAGCAAAAGTGACAAAAGGTGATGGTACAAATCTTGGTGCAGACGAAAAGGTTGGAATAGTGAACAATTTCCTACACAGTCTGTTCAAACAAGTCGACGTCTTTCTGAAAGAAAAGCAAGTTACGCAGGCTACTGGAACCTACGCATACCGAGCATATCTGGAAACCCTCCTAAACTATGGTCCGGCGACAAAGAAATCTCAACTCACCGCAGCCATGTATTACAAAGATACCGCAGGAAAAATGGACGTTTCTGATCCTACCCTAGCAGGTGGCAACGCCAACGCAGGTCTTAATTCGAGATATGCGTTTAACAAACTAAGTGGAATTGTCGAAATGGCTGGCCCTATATTCAGCGATGTATTTATGACCGATCGTCTCCTATTGAGCTTTGTCGACCTGAAAATTATTCTGAATCGAAGTAGCGATGCGTTTTGTCTGATGTCCGCAGAGGCCAATCCCGATTACAAAGTGAAACTGGTCGATGCTTATCTCAAGATACGCAAAGTGAAAGTGAGTCCGAGCATTTCCATGGCTCATGAAATTGCATTGAAAAAAGGACCAGCGATCTACCCTATTCGTCGCGTTGAGTGCAAGAGTTTCATTGTTCCAACAGGAAATCCTTCCTTGAGAAAAGATAACCTCTTTAATGGCCTTGTACCGAAATCGTTTGTCTTTGGTTTTGTCGATAGCACGGCGTTTAATGGGGTATACACCAAGAATCCGTACAACTTTAAGCATTTCACCGTGACGTCTATTGGAATAACCGTAAATGGAGAAGATATGCCGTTTAAGCCGATACAGCTTTCCTATGGTGTGAGCCCTAGATTTGTTGAAGCATTTAGCACATTGTTTTCAGGCACAGGAAAAATGTATCTCAACGCCGGCAACGATATATCGCGAGAGGAATTCTCAAAAGGGTACGCCATCTATGCTTTCGATCTGACCGCCGATATGTGCGGGGCATCATCCCATTTTAATACCGTTCAAAGGGGAAATTTGGCAGTTGACATCAAGTTCTCTACCGCACCTACAGCAGCTGTGAGTCTCGTCTGTTACGGAGAATTTGAAAATCTGATTCAGATCGACTCTGAGAGGAACGTCATTTACGATTACTCTGGCTAAATATGAACACTGCTCAGATAATACATGCATTACAACAAGATCCTATAACAAGCAAGAAGTTTTGCGGTGTGTTTCCTTCTGACAAATTACCTCAAATGATTGACAAATATCCGTGCGGATTTGTCGCAAACACAGATCCGAGCAGCGAACCTGGAACGCATTGGGTGGCCTTTTACTTTTCATCGGAACAGAAAGGAGAATTTTTTGACAGTTACGGACAATCACCACATTACTATAAGAATTCGTTTGGAGATTTTTTAAAGTCTCACAAATGGGAATTTAACACTCGTAAACTGCAAAGTGATTGGTCAGATGTGTGTGGAATGTATTGCATATTTTACCTTAGTCATAGAGCACGAGGCCACAGCATGAATAAAATCGTGCAGTTATTTACTAACGATACTATGTTAAATGATGCAAAAGTGTCTCAGTTTGTTAAAAGTCATTTTAGAGTATTGTTAACAAAGTACTCAAATGTTAATCAATGTTGTAAAAAACTGATTGAAAAATAAAAAATGTTGTAAATTCAATATCGTGTACGTTTTGATTTGCAACACAAAGTTTCACATGCGAACCGCTCGTCTGTATAAGTGAACAGCGTATATGGATTTCACACTATGACCCCCAGTGAGAAAAAAACAACAAAACAATTAGAAAGTTTAAAAACAATTTATTAAATAACTCTCAAGTTACATGATTAATAATCAAGCCAACTTTTCCGAGCTTGTGGTCCTTGATGTTTCCTTAGAAGAGTCTGGAAATAACTTGATGGTGGGGTTGTACGTTGTGGAGTGCGGTAGGAAACATCTTCTCCACCTGACGAATTATCCACTTGTTTCCATCTTTCCTCATTTCTCACAAGATCTTTAGGCATATTAATCTTAGATAAAACACGAAAAAATTCCTTTGAACCCGTAGGATTGAAATGTTTTCTTGCCCTCATAGCATCCGAAACCAAATCAGATATGTTTGATTGTGGGATGGTTTCACCCTCGAGCTTGACTTGTCCCGTTTCATCCCAGGAAATAACGTCAGGTCTTGTTTTCAATCGATTCAAAAGTAATGTAGCTCTTTCACGCATTGTTTTAGGTATATGTCCGACAATGGTTGCATCCGGTAACTGTGCCACGGTTGCATCAGGTAACTGTGCCTTCTCTTTACTTTCAGCGCCGGGTGCTATCCGAACGGTTGGTATTTGACTGTCCTTTTGGCGCCTTAAGTCCATATAACGTTCCAAGTTCGCATAGTACAATTTTTGCTTTTCATCATCATCCATATCCGTGCGTTGAAGAATATTTGACATGTCCGTATCTTTATGCATCATGTTGGCCATAATCGGGGAGGTCTCCAGTCTTTGTCTTTGCTCGTATCTCTGAAGTGTGTCCTCAGGGACCAAAACCATACGTTTTGCATGTTTCATTTTGTAAACAAACTTCCAAGTACGCCAAGAACCGGTGGTAAAAGAGCTGACAGTAAATTTCCACCTTTCTGATTAAGGTACAACTTTTTCCGTTTTCTTGACACTTTCTTATTTGCCAACGCGCGGAGATGTGTCTTGTAGCGCACCAAACGTCGCTTCTGACGTGGTGTTACTGGAATAACACCTTTAAGTAAATTCAGTGAACACTCACAAATAGCCGTGATAACGTTCGCAGGAACGTTATCGATAAGCAACTTTCGCAATTTAGGTTTAGATTTCACTATAACCTGAAGATACGGAAGACTTCCTTTCATACGCTTCGACATCTTGCAAATGACGGATTTAAACGATACACGCAATTTAAGTACGCTTCATGTAGACAATTTGTCTCTCCCCAGGTAAAATGTTGGTTCTAAGACGCATGTTCTCCGGTGTCAGTTGATGACAATCAATCATTAGGTATCCATAGGGCTTACTTGTAGCATCACGATACGACTCCAAAAGGTAATTGCCATGTTTAGGAAACATTTGTTTCGCAAGTGTTGTAATCCCAAGCGAGTCGCGTAGATTTCGGAATACCATCATATAGTGAGAATTCAAACTGATGGTTCGTGACAATTTACCGGGTGGAAATAAACTCTGCGTAAGGTACAACACGGATATGCCACGATGATGAGAACCACACGTAAATAGATCCGATGCACGTTGATCGTTGGAACAGTGAGCCATTAAATCATCTAGCACGACTAGAGAGTTATCATGTCCATCTGTTAAGTCATATAGATCGTTTGGAAAACCTTCCACCAGTTCAACGTTCGGCATAGGCACTTCGTCAAATTCCTTTTGATACTCTCCATAACAGTATATTACTTTGGTCGGAACAGGATAAAACAGTTCTTCTAAATGACGCAGCATGAAGCGAACCAAATACGATTTCCCGCTTTGACTTTGCCCACAAATATAGAAATTTGCAGGTGTTTTAAACCGTACATCCATCGTGCAAAACACTAAATGAGTTTTATCTCACATGTTCGTATATTTTATAACGAAAAAATACGTTTAGCAAAAGAAATTATTCTACGGAAAAAACTTTCTTCTTCGATCTTAAACTTTGTGAAATCGAAGCTTTTAAGAGGTGTAGCAACCAACTGTACAGCTCTACGCGTAACGTGCTCGGAGCAAGAGTCATTCATCACATAAACTAAGGTCAAGTAAGCTATGGCACGACCAAAATTGATAACGTTCGTTTCGTGAAAAAACATAGTTAGATCGCAGGGATGAACACGCGTTGCCATTTGTTCATACAATGTTTTGTGATGTTCAAGCAAATAATTGATATGATGTGATAACGTCCTCATATCAATGTCGACGTCATTTTTCTGAAGAAGCTCATCCAAAATCACTTCCATTCTGCACGCGAACACAGACAAAATGAATACAAAAAAGTCAAAATGCGTTTATTTAAAGTACAAACAATGTTTAAAAATAAATCTAAACAGGTTTAAATAATGTTCTGAAATTCATAATTAATTAATGTTCTCAAAACCACGTGTTAAATCGTCAATGCAGTTCTCAATATAGTTCTCCTCGTCGATCTTTTGTTGGCACTGGCCAGGCAAAGTAAAGTTCACAGGCTGTAATGGTCCTTCTTCTTCTTCAGGAACCCATTCAAAAAACCTGCACGAACTCTCCTTGTCGTTAGGACAACAAAAGAACATACGGTCCTTGTTAACACCTTCCTTTTTCACCTTTCGGGACACACACGGAAATCCATGATAACAGGTCGGTCTCATCATTGGTGCCACATCACCCCATACCCAAAAGGAACATGGATTCTTCTTGTCAGAGCACACAAAATACGGTCTTCCATAACCCATTTTCATCAGATCTTTAACCACACGCATCGTTGCAAGCTTATGATGTCCATTACATCGCGGATGCGGCTGTCCCGTAGATCTCCAGGCAACTATGGCTTTTTCAAACAGATAACCCGTGTCCTCAGGGCAAAAGAAATTACAGCTCGGTTTTTGACCACAGAACCAAAATGAACCATTTTTCGTTGTCGAACAAGAAGCAGGTTCTCCATGTAAACACTCCATCATTTAATCTTATTAAGTTCTCCTCGTGAAAACTATAAGCATTGTGTTCTTTATTCCGAAGAAAAAGAATTTATGGGGAATTTGATGATATCGCGTACGTACGCGTACGTACGCAAAAATGATGACGTCAGCCTGTGCGCACACCCCTATGACGTCACTTCCGATCCTGGATGTGCTGTACGTACTGTACGTACGCGAACGTACGCTGATGACATCATATGGGGGCTAAATAAGTGCTGACGTCATACACATTTACTTCCGGTTCATAGCGTGACGTCACTTCCGACCCTGTATGTAGGGTTTAAGCTACTCTGGGCTATCTTAAGGTCTCTAACGACTTCTAAAACGATCCGGTTTTGGTAAATTCATTGGCGTAGTAATTTATCTAAAAAAACCGTTGTCTAAGTCCAGAAAATCAAAGCTAAAGTTTATGTAAATCAAGGTGAATCTGTATCAAATATACAGACACTCATTAAACGTGGATTTCTTTGCGTTTTCCTCATGAATTATTAATGAGTTTTAGAAATAATAGATAAAGCATGAGTAGCGGCTGTACAGATACAGACCGGCTGTGAATGCTTTATGTTTTATCTAAAGGTGCTGTTACACGATGCGATTTTTCTTGCAACTTGCAACAAATTTACATATTTGTAAATTTGCAGGAAGGGTGTTACACGTTTAGCAACTTGCGATTTTTGTTGTAAGTTGCAGCAAGAAATAGAACCCATCCAGGCACGTAGCCAGGATTTTGAAAGGGGGGGAGCCGAAATAAAAAAAAAGTTTCAGGGGGGTCCGGGGGCATGCCCCCCCGGGAAATTTTGAAATCGAGAGTCGCTGAAATGCCATTTCCTGGCTTTTGGAGGAAGATTTTACAGACTCTAAAGGTAAAAAAACGTCATATAAAATACTCAAAACACACAAACGTCACATAGATACTCAAAATGCATACACTCAGTAGATTGAATACACTGTTTACAGTTTATTTCCTGACACAATTAATATTGCATCAATTTTGTAGTTACATGTCTGTCGTTTTATATCAAAAGGGGGGGAGCCGCGGCTCCCACGGCTCACCCCCTGGCTACGTCCCTGAACCCATCCAACTTTTCTTGCAACTTGCAACACGGCAAAAATGACAAAATCGCAAGTTGCTACGGAGTGTAGTCTCCCTCGCAGCCGTTGTTAGGGTCGCCGTCCCAAACTCGGGAAGCGAGTGGGGGACGGCGACCCTAACAACGGCTGCGAGGGAGACTATACGGGGTGTTACACGGTGCGATTTTTTATGCAACTCACAACATTCAGTGATTTGTTGCAAGTTGCAAGAAAAATCGCATGACGAATCTGTATGCGATTTACAGATATTGATTAAATATTCATTTCTTTTGAATTTTCTTCATGAATTTTTAATGATTTGATAAATGCTGTAAAAGATGCTAGGTTTGGCATATTAAAGATTGGCAATAAAAATTAAGTTTGTTTAATTTGAAAGAACTCGTGAAATTGTAATAGAAGATCTTTTACAACTTTTTCGTGTCTTTCTTCGTTTGCAAGATGTTTCAATGTGTTTAATATGTAAATGAATGGGCTCTGACGTCAGGAGCAGGATACAGTATTTTTACACAAAGCAATATCGGTTATGAAATGTTCAGTGTCACAAGGCGTTTTTTCCAAGTGATTTCGTTGAACAAATTTAGAGATATAACTGATTTTGCTACGAGTGAAAATACTGTACCCTGCTCCTGACGTCAGAGACCATCTAATTTAAATATTAAACAATCTTGAAAACGGAGAAAGATCTTCCACTACAATTTCATGAGTTCATTCAAATTAGAAAAAGTTAATTTTTATTGTCAATAGCATCTACGCTCTGTTAAGAACGGGGTCACGGCGCTCTATTACTGGAAGCCTATTTGCATCATGTTGATGCATAACGTCATCATTGGTCTATTTGGGAGTATAGATATGGGACTTTTCTTCACAATGCTCACCCCTCGTGTTAATCATCCTTAGGCCTACTTGCGG